>QLPD01002632.1:0-22969 GCA_003314085.1 Hymenopellis raphanipes
AATGCACGAGCTCGGGAACTGGAGGGGCCCTCGGAAAGAGGTGACGAAATTGGTACGATACGGGCCGACCAAATTGACCGTCATAACAGTCTTGGAAGAAGTCAAGTGGCGGGTCCATGTGCCAAGGACTGAAGCACCGTCTGATATTGTCCTCAAGAGCACTGAGCTTACGCTTGACATTCTTTGGAGGATTGACGAGGCCGTCACATGCGTATGTGAGAATCAAGAAGGGGTGTGTGTCGCAGGTAACGATGGGGAAAGCGCCGCGCGGTACTTTCAAAGGAGAGACCCGACCCGTACACGCATCACGGGCGAAGAGGGAGACACCGGGCTTGAGGGGGATGATGCGGCATTCACAAGGTTTGAAGGCCATGATCTTCGGAACATCAGAAAGAGAATCGCCCATGCAGCAAAGTTGAAACATACCTCGGTGAAGACTCGTCTTTGCCCAATGGGGAGTTTTTCGTTGCGCTCTTGGAACGCGAGGAGCTCCTTGACGACGTAATTCGGAGGGAGCAATGCTACCTTTCGCGTCGTAAGAGCTTCGTTTAGGTCGGGTTGAACTGCGATAAAATGTACGGTGCTATGTCGTTCTGTGGGAAGAATCGCATACCTCGAAGGAAATTGCCATCTAGGTTGAAGTATGTACTCATTTCACCTCGATTCAGACCCCACAAGAATTCGAAAGACTCGATCTGGATAATTGAGTTGGCGCGTAAAAACTGAAGGGCAGAAGCTGGACATACCATCAAGTTCCTGGAATGCATAATGGGAACGTCGATGGGCTCTGTAAATGTGCGAGAAACATTGACGTTTTCGAGAGGAATAGACATTGTGGATGTTTGCGGAAGGTTGATGATGATGGTAGAAGGCAGAGCAGCGCGTCGACGATTTATTATCAAACAAAGACGAACCACGTGATGTCAACGAACCTCGGGATGCCTCCTCTATAACGCCCCAGATCATGGCGCCGAGCTATTGGAATTTGGAACTCCTTCGCGCTGCTTCTAAAGGACGACTTCCCTCTCTCCAGCGGCTTAGGTAATTAATATGTACATGTAGCATCGAAGTCGGCTTATCGAGTGGTCCTACACCAAAGAAGACAAGAATCTCGCTCACTCATTTCGTTGTGCTACAGCGATACATAAAGTTTATTTCTCTGATGCAGAGCACACAGTCATAATCATTGTACTCTACATGAGTGGATGACGAGCTAAAGACACGCAGATTGATCCGAGCAACTGTAGATCGATTTCCTCAAGTCCGAACGACTAGGACGGAGGACCCTTCGGCCTGGATGGGATACCGGGACAGAAATAGCTCGAGAGCTTAATGTTCCTTTCCTACATCAGACAGAAACCGTGGTCAACGTGAAGCATATTCCAATTGCCGAAAAAGAGCGCACCGTGTAAGGAGGGTATCGAATCCCCAGAACCATATCAAGCCTATCGATACCGCGTAAGTATGAACACCGCAGGCCGCACAAGAACGTACCAATTAGGCGGATCCATCGACGCTCTGAAGTGGGTAAAGGTGTCAAAGCCGTACTGTCCATGTAGTGGTCAATAGACTTTCTTGTTAATTGAAAGTATGCAGAACTGACCTTGCCATACAGTGCTCCGCCTGCAAACGAACAAAATGAGCATCAGTCGCCTGAAAGTGGCAATGTATTAGCACTCACTTCCACTTGCTCCAACGCCCGAGAGAGCGGAAGCTCATGGGATGCTGCGTGAAGAACGACATCGTTCATGGTGATAGCACCGCTCTGCGTGCGGCTGAGCACTGTATCACACGCGCATCAGCGAAGTGTTCGACCTCCATGCATGTGAACATACCAGTCTTCTTAAACTTCTCATCCTTGGCAAACACGTATATCGCCAGCGGATGTTCTCCCTTCTTCACAAAGTCAATTCCTTCATCAAGGATTTCGACAGGTATGATGGGCAGTATGGGGCCGAAGATTTCTCTGTCGACAGTATTCAGTAGGCGTCGCAGATATGGGTTAATGTAAACGCACTCAGACATCAAAGAATCATCGAATGGCACATCCACCACAACCGTCGGAGCGATACCCTTCGAAGCTTCGTCAACATCACCGCCAAACGCGACAGTGCCTTGGGTCCCCTTGAGCAGTCCAGTGACGCGCTTGAACGCCTCGGGAGTGACCATCTTGCCCATCGCGCCCTCGGCGAACGTCCCTCAGGATAAAATTCATCGTGTCTAAACAGAATTATTTTCAGCATCAGGGCAATCGACACGAAAAGAAGACTTACGCTTTCTTGAGAGCATTGACAAACTCATCTTGCAGTTCCTTGGGAACAAGAACATAGTCTGGGGCGATACACGTCTGGCCGGCGTTGAGAACCTTTCCCCAGAGGATACGTCGGGCGGCGATCTGCATGTCACATGAAGGGTGTACGAATACAGGCGACTTTCCTAGGAAGAAAGTTTAGCATCCTCATACCAAGCTTGTACAGTAGTCGTTGTTACCTCCAAGCTCCATGGTAACAGGCGTCAACGTCTTAGCAGCAGCGATGGAGACGATCCGCCCGACACGGGTACTCCCAGTAAACACGACTAGGAGAGGCTCATGTCAGTTTAATTGCAGTCCCAATTTGACCAAGCTCACTGTGTCCCCATCGCATCTCGAGAAGCTAAATTCGAAAGCGACATCAACACACCGAATATTTGTGGATGGAAAGGAAAAGACGTACCTTCTCCATAACCTAGACGCCCCCGTTGACTACACGTAGAATACCAGGATCCACGTACTTTGAAAACATCTCCGCAAACAACGCGGACATGGCCGGAGTCGATTCGGCAGGCTTGAACACGACGGTGTTGCCAGCCGCGATTGCGGATACCTAGTACAATGGCCCCCAGTAAGCAACACAATTCTAGTGCGCATAAAGATGAAACGTACTATCGGCCGGACACAGACAGAGATGGGGTAGTTGAAAGGCCCTACGATTAGACAAACTCCCTTCCCTTGCTTGTATACGACGCGTCTAGTCGCGCCCCAGACCAACGAGAAAGCCGGCTTTTCTGGCGCCGCCCATTTGGAAAGGTTTTTGAGGACGATGGCGATTTCCGCTATGGCTAGGTCTATTTCCAACCTAGAAAGATGACCGTCAGAAGGAGGATGACTGGCCTGAATTGTTACAGACATGTGCACTTCAAACTTGGGTTTCCCTAGGTCGCTGAACAAAGCGTCTTCAATGGCAACCGTGTTGTCGCGAAGCATGTACGCTATCTGCGTCAGCAGATACTTGCGATAGTCGATGGAGCTGAGGCGACCTGAGCGGAATGTGGCATCGAGGTCATTCCGAACCTAACGGCGGTAAGCCAGTCGTCGTACAAGTACAAGGTGGACCGTACAGAGTCGATTTCGCCAAGAGGGGTGTATATCAGAGGAGGAGACATGGGAGAATGAGGATAGGCTGAAGAGGTCCAGATTTAAAAGGCACTCCTCAAAATACGCGCTGTCACTATCAGTTCCTAGTATCGGTGTTAGAACCTGATGAACTGAGCTGTAGAGCATCAGGCGCAAGAAGGATCCGGAAGCGAGATACGACGACGAGCATAGCGCGATTTACTACGCGACCTATGGCCGAGTGAGAGGCAAAGCCTAGGGTGGCATATTAGGCGGGATGTTACATTAATGCAGGGAGAAAAAACGAACGGGAAAAAAAGACAGAACAGGCTATGAATAGCAAGGCAGGCGCTCCTTCGGAGCAAAGACAGGCGCTATGAGGAGCCGGTGACAGATGGACGTGTAGCTCTCCAAGTTACTTCATCAGTCGGCGCTAAACAGCTTCTGAATGCAGCACAGGCATTTGTCGACGTACTTGTCAGGAAGGAAAACGGAAGGATATGAATTGCCGGAGCGGCATCAATGTTCTCACGATTGGACACCTTGGCTTGGTCCCATCGTTGCTGTGGCCATAGGAGATTCCTAACGAAGGCGGTTTATATGCTCTATGCTTCGACTCATGAATGAACGCTTCGATCCCTCCTTATCAAACACAAAGCGCCTTGCAAAATGCTCTTCTTTCTGGCCTGTGGTCCATCGCGATCGTTTGTTGCAATCCATCGCCGTTTGACTGCCTCTGAGGGACTACATAAACTGTTCTCATTCACATCGCTATCTCGTCCCGCATACTCCTCATCCTATCTCCAGAGCCACTCATCATGGCACGCACCAACGGTAAAAAGAGCGCGCACAGTTCGGCTTCAAAGGAGAACCGCCACATCCCCACTTCCAGGTATTTTCCTCCGATTTCACCCGTGGTGTATTTCAGAACTCATATCATCCTTTAGCGAGGCAAACGTCTCGTCATCTGTTAGTACCCACAACGGCTTCTGAATGAAATACAAAACAATATGTCTATGATCGTCTAAAAGGTGAAGCAGTCATATGCCCGGAGTGAACAATACGCCTACAGACAATGGTGTACAGTGTATTTCAGTACGTCCAACAATGAAAGTCCAGTGTATTACAGTGGCCTGAATGGCCCTCATTGCCCGCTGTACTGTACACCACATTGCAGTGTATCTTAATGTAATCTATAGTTTCCGTACACTGTACTACACCAAGTCATGAGTTCTCCTGTGTGCTTCAGGCCACTGTACCACAGTGTACTCCAGTAGGTTGTCCTCCTGCTCAGATGCGTGCCGGTATGGTGTAATACACCGTACTCCAGTGGCTTGTCCTGGTGGTCAGATGCATGGCGGTACGGTGTAGTACGCCATACTCCAGTGGACTTTGGTGGTGCTCAGGCAGGCACTTGTATGGTGTATTGCACTGTACTCCAGTGGACTTTCGTGGTGTTCAGATGCGCGCCAGTATGGTGTAATACACCATACTCCAGTGGACTTCTGTCGTGCTCAGCCCCGCACTGGTACGGTGTAATACACTATACTCCAATGAATTTCCTTGGTGCTCAGAGATGTGTGGGTACAGTGTAATACACTATACTCCAGTAGACTGTCGTTGTCCTCAGCCGCGGGCTGGTACAGTGTAATACACAGCCAGTCTCACTATTATTAGTTAGTGAATAGCCAGATACTGTTGTCCTCCTACCATGATGACTGGACAATATTTAGAGATATATTTAAGCTAAATTTATAATTTTTTTGCAGAGCAAACGGTCTGCAACGTCTCGAGAACGAGATGTATCGATCTATTTTTCCCAATCCGGCGATTCGGACCGACATCCGAAAGGACGCGTAAGCGTCCGATCGAGTCGTTCCTCCTCAATCTCTTACCACCACTGCCAACCACGGCCACCCAGGATGCGACGATTGTCACTCCTGCTGCTCTGACGATTGTCAGGCAGCCTCTGGGGTGTGCCTTTTCACTCTGCCTCTGTGCTGGACGCTGCTGCTGTCACAGAGACAGCAGCAGAGGACGACGACGAGGACTGGACCGTGGCGCCAATAAAGACTATAGCAGCGTTGACTGGCTGCAGCCTCAGCGACGACTGGACCGTAGTGGCGCGCGGATGGGTGCGACAGCCGGGATGGGGATGCCTAGGCGAGGACGCGTCTTCAAAGACGCGTCCTCAAAGACAACGACAATGGCGGCGACAATGGCAACGACAACGGATACCACTCTCCTCCACCTCCACCTCCACCTCCATCACTGTCACCACCACTCCCACTCCTCCATCCTCCTCTCCCTACCACTATCCCTCTCAACTCTCATGCCCAGCTGACTGTCCCCGTGCCATTGCCCGGGGATGCTCACTGAGCATGAATAGTAGGGTGTGGTCTTATAGACGAGTTGCGGTATACCCGTACCATTGGCGGTACGGTTTTGGAAGTGTGGCGGGTGCTCGAGGAGCACTGCCTTAGGGTTAGGGCTTAATTGGATACGCCACTGTAAAGAGGTCACGAGTTTATACAGGGGTTTATCCAGGCACACTCTGGTCCAGCCTCAGTCACGACTCAAAGTCTCTGCCTTCATCCACCACAGCACGACGGCGATGTTGTACTTGTTGAACCCAGAACTTATTATACTTCTTTTCTTTCTGTTCTCTTCCTTTTCTGATGCAGCTTGGTTTTGTGCTGACCGCTGCACCTCAATATCCGTCCGGCACATTCTGGTGGTCATCTGCATGATGGCGCCAATTCGACCCAGATTCAGGGCGCGTAAGCCCTCTGGACGAGGCCGCATTCACCTTCCTTTCATGTTCAGCTCTTTCGCCAAGCATATGGTACTTATATTGAGATAACAACAGCTTGAAAGTTACACTGTCCCAAGTACCTCCTCCCAAAACTCGTCAGATAAAGTACGATCTTTACCATCTATCCGTTTCTGAATAATATCAGTATAGAGAAGCATCAGTGCGTGAACATAAAAATCAAAGGTAACATCGCTCATTTGACGAAGTTGTGAATCGAACCCATCAAGCCAAGAATTCAGCTGCTCGGCCGTCTCTGTGTTGAACGCGCGAGTCACAAAGACATTGCCGCTATCGTCCTGGGCTGTCTGGATAAGATCTGGTTGAGAACCGTTCTTTGGAGTGGGATTACACCATAGCCGGCAGAGAGAATCGGATGCCTTATGGCCGATATAGTGCCAGGCGTCAACAATGAACTTGGTACTCTGGATCCAGTGACTATGCCTGTCCTGCGTGATGATGTGGCGAAGGAGCTTGCAAGCATTGTCGTAAGCTATAAAGCTTGGCTTGAGAGGTGCGTGATCAATCCATATATTGTCGATGATCTTCAGAACCTGAGAGGGGCTCTCCGACGCAAAACACTTCCCCCATCCAATAGGAGTTCCGCAAGACCACTGAATTGTTTGAATACAATATACGCTTCTGGCGCGAAACGTGTGTTCGACGCAAGTCCCTGGTATATCATCGAGTTGAGGTAGCTCGACTGTGAATGTGGCGACTGGTGGATCTGTGGGACGAGTTGGATCAGCAGTGGCCTGCTGTCGTCGAATAACACGCTGAACTCCACTAAACCCGAGGCGCTTGAAGCGCTTTGAATATTGGCGGTACCATGTCTTATGCGCCGGTCGATCACAGGTTAGCCCGTAGGCCTCAACAGGTCTGTTACACCCAATGAGCCCACAGATTCCAGAAAGACCTGCCTCGAGATGTTCAGCGCAAAAGCGCCCATTTTTGTAGTTCTTGAGTGGAGAGTTGCACTCCGGGACGGCACATATCTAGTCCCATTAGTATTAATATTCATTTTAACTGAAATAATATTACAACACTTACACGATGGCCTGTATTCTTTCCATCCATTACAGCGAGACGGACATAACCGCGAGGTTCTCCAGCAGGTGGAGCTGCTGCAGCTCGGCCAAGCTGTGCTGCATACGCTGCTAAAAGGTTTGGCGTATCCTCCTCCTCGTCATCGTTGCGAGCGGGCATGGACTGATCAGAGTCATCGGCATCGGCATCGTCCACTAGTCCATCTACAGCATCTCCGAGCTGTGCACCCTCTGCAATCAGATCCTCCTTGTAGCGCTTGCGATGCGTACAGTCCATACATGCATGTTCCATTGCTGTTGGAATACAGCCTCCGTTGACCCCTAGAGCCTCGCGTACTGATAGTAGAAGAATGTCTGTAGTAGCGTTGGATGGGCAGCGGAAGTCTAACTGCTTGCCATGTGCAATAAGCAATCGACGCGAAAGATGCTCGACAAACATTCTCCGAGACTGACGCGCTGTCATCTTCTGTCTTTCTCCTCGCTCCATCAAGGAGTCGTTCATCCAATCCGCAAAATTTGCCCATCCGCACTTCAACCTTGCCACCGCTTTCTCTTGTTCAAATGCAAGATAGCGGTGTACCCAGATGCCATGTTTGGAGATACGAAGATATCGCGCCTCATAGTCGAAACGCTGAACGCGCTTGCCATGAATAGTCCCAGCAGAGATAATGCGGTCAGGATAGTGGTCTGACTTACAGACACTACACCGGCCTACAAGTAGATTGCCTGTACGCCATCGCCGATTTTCGTCAAGAAGACGAACCGTATGAATTTTGGTACGCTGACGCAAAGTGGATCCTCTTCCAGGTGGACATACAACACATGAGCTGTGTCGTGTAACGAGGATGACAGGTGGGGTGGGAAGGAAGCTCGCAGCAGAATTAGTTCCATCAATGCCCAAAAGCTCATAAAGCATGTCGCCATCCTGAGCCATAGCAGCAGCATACTCGAATGGCTCGTTATCGTGGAACCATATGCCTCCTCCATCATCATGGTCTAGAGAACGGCCCAAGAGTTGGACAAAGGCAGTTAACCATGCTGTCTTTGAGCGAGCACGCGAACCATCTGACGGCTGATTGATATGAAGGCGATAGATTGGATACAACGCTATCACAGTGCCAAGAGAGAGCATAACGTTCTCCAGACCTAGGCCAGGTGGAAAGAATAGAGAGACAATATTGAGAAGATCCTGGGCACTGGATACCATGGCGAGTGTTCAAAGTTAAGATGAAATTTAGGGGTACAAGTGAGCGTGTGATATTTGTGGCACGATATATTTACATCGGTCAATCATCTAGAGTATCACTATGAACTTCTGCACTATTAGGGAAGATCGAAATAAGACTCGTTAGATGCCTCGGAGCTTAACTGATCAATCTCGACATACCGTGCAGCTCCCGAAGCCTTGTAGTCATTTGCATACTTTCTGTCACCGCCGCCACTTCTGCGTACCTTCTTTGCCGCGGGGCTCTGAGAACGATGCCGCCCTGAGCTTGCAGATCGACGTCTAGAAGGTCCTGGGTCTGACGCCCGTGGACTTCGACTGCGAGAGTTGTGCTTCCGTTTAGATGGGCGGTTGTGAGTACGACTCCCACTGCGAGAGCGACTACCGCTGTGAGCGCGACTACCGCTTCGCGCGCGACTACCACTGCGAATGCTGGAGTGTGAACGAGTGATGCTGCGATGCCTATCACGAGGACTAATGCTTCGAGGAGATGATGCATAACTTGACGAGTCTTGCTTCTGGCGGCGGCGGTAATCTCGGCTTCGTTCTCTAGAGCGTCCTCGAGTCTTCTCCTTCTCATCATCTCGTTCGCGTCTCCTGTCCTTCTCATCATCTTGTTCGCGCCTCTTATCCTTCTCATCGTCTCGCCTGCGCCTCTTATCCTTCTCATCATCTCGATCGCGCCTCTTATCCTTCTTATCATCTCGTCCGCGCCTCTTCTCTTGCCTATCCTCTCGTCCACGTCTCTCATCCTTCTCATCTCGCCCACCGCCACGGTCACCTTTTTTGCCCTTCTTACCTGCCTTCTCCTTGGCCCGTTTCACCAGCTCACTCAGGTCCTTCGAGGACATTGTCATGTACTTCTGCTGCATCCGCTCATCGTCTGGATCGTCGTACCACGTTTGCATATCCTTCACAGCAGCACGAGCATCAGGCCCAAACTGTGCCTTGTCTTGAGAAGATTGCGACCATTTCCATCCGAAAAACCCGTAAAGATCGCGCTCAGCAAAGACTTGGTAACAGAATTGATTATCTATATGAATAGGTAAGTCAAAAAGCAGTACATCACGCAGTGGAATACTTACCTGATTCACGGACGGGAACCTTAAATTTCTCCCGCTGGCCCTTATGCCATCCCAAGGTTTTGAGTGGTTGGATAACGCGAGTTTCGAATAGCTTACGCCGGCGCAATGCGACCAAGCGGTTATCTGAAGTAGAGTCAGACGATGCATGTTGTAGTGAAACTATAAGCTTACTAGCAGTGCCGTTAAGCACGTCGAACTCCTCATCATCAAAGTCGATATGCAGAATCTTCGTTCGAAGAAACTCGAGAAAGTCATGCCCAAGAGTCGAGTCGCCAAGTTTGTACCTATCAATTGCAGTCGTAACAGCAGCATGGCGACGCTGTATCGATTCGAATGAGTGTTACATCATAGTCTCATCTTAAATACATACATTTGCTGCGAAGTGTTCCTCGCGTTCCTCTGGCGTGAGTTTCTCGAGGGCTGGGATCTTCTTGGGCCGCTCGAGATCTGGAATCGAGCCAGTGGTTTGTCCACTAGGAATCGAGCCAGTGGCCTGTCCACTACTGTCATCTTTGACCGTATTGGAAGGAAAGAGAGTAGTAGCGATAGCAGCAATCGCATTCGGAGGCTAGACGATATAGATTTAGATGTCTGCAGTGTACAAGTCATAATCAACCTACCGGCATCGTTGAAGGCCGCGGCTCTTCACGGCATACCAAACTGCATGCAAATATCTGCGGTTCAACCTCTTCAACTTGGTACATGTTGACGCGAACCATGGAGAGAACATCGTTGAAGTTGCCGAAGAGAAATGACTCTGTACTGCCAAGCTGTATAAGGGCTGACCCGCTTGAAGGACTCGTGCGAAAGAAGTGGCCGAAACGATCTAGAGGAAAGTATGTTATGATGAGGAAAGTGTCTAGAAGTAAAGCATACCTTTGGTGGGCGAGTTGTTTGAAAACAGCGCAGGAATTACTTGTTTAAGCTGAATATACAAGTTTGCGTCACCTTGCTTGCGATAGAAGGACAACGCGGATGTTTCCATAAGAGGTGTCTCTTCGGTGCGCATATGACGGTGGTTGTTGTCTGTATAATCGACTGTAAGGTTCACTAGGGAGAGGAGATAGGTTAGTGAAATATCATAGTAGTGGCGGCGGAAATACAAACCGATGCGCCCTGTAACCTTTAGCAGCTCAAAATTACGAAGAAAAGCCTCATCGACAGGCTTCAGGCTTTCATCTTGATCACTGGCAACACCGGGGTCATCGTCCTTCTCATCGAGTGCGTCAGAATCATCGTGATCACTGCCTTGTTGAATGTCCGCATCGACAGAAGGGTCGTCGACATCCATAGCATTGGATGTCGAGGCTGACGCAAAAATAAATCAGTCCTCATACCGCATGAATAGCAAGATATCATTCACCTTTTGGCTTCACGGCCTTGTCATTAACTTCCTTTGACTGCTTGACAGTGGAATCTGTGTCAAGCAATAGGATAAGGAAGGGAGAGAGGAGAGAGGGAACAGGCTAGAACTGCACCTTTGGATCCCTGAAGACGCGTAAATGTAGGCGCTGGGGCAATAGAAACCTTGTCGTCAAGCAATTTCTTCGTGGCACTGGCGATAATGAGGCAAGAGGATGGGAAAAATAGATTTTTACGCACCCAGTAGCTTGTACATTCTTGTCCTCATCTGCTTGCTGAGCGGCAGCATCCTCGAGATCCTTGTCGGCACTAGTTTTCTCCTTAGCGGCAGATTTGTCGGAAGCCTTCGCAGGCGGAGCGGCGGGTGGCGGGCAGTTATCGGATCCCAAGGCAATATCGGCGTCATCAATCCAGACGTTTACATAGCGCCGGTCGGCCTTGAGAGCAGCGCGGTTAGCCTGGTAGTGGGCGATGAGCTTGCCGCGAAGGTCTTTGGGTGAGAGGCCAGCTGTGGTATCCTCATCGCAGAGGTTCCAGGCTACAGCGAGTGGGCCGAGAAAATCCTTTTTCTTCTTATTGGGGTCAGTGAGTTTGCCCTTGTAAGCTTTGTCGTTCGTGGTCGGCGGCGGGTCAGACATGATCAAAGGAGAGTGCAAAAAGGGGGGCAATGACTCATATGGACAGCAGTGGAATGTGGTGGAATTCAATAGAAGACTGCGGAACAAGTGTTTACCGAAGCGGCGCGACTGTACAGTACAGTACAGTGCTCTACGACGCGCTCCGCTGATGAGTGTTCTGTCTAAGATCAAGCCAGGTTACGTCACACTACACTGCCACTCATCGGTAATCAGACTAAGTTACCGGACTACCCCGGACTATTGTGTTTGATACTGTACACCATCTCATGATGGTGTACACTGGTGTACACCAGTGTTAGTGCTCACTCCGGGCATATTACTCAGGTGAAGGTAAACAAAGCGCATCTACCTCCCCTCCCTCTCATTCGCGATCCCCTGCGACACCCACCTCTTCATATTCTGCTCCTCCCACACTTTGGTCATCCCCTCCTCTCCATTCACGCCTTTTACCACGCCCCGCTCCGCCCAATCCTCTTCCTCCAAAAAGACCTCCATGCTCTCCCACATACCCAAATACCTCACCTCCTCGCTCCCACTCGCATCGTTGTACCGATAATAATTGTTGTCTCCTCCCATGACAATAATGACCCCCGGATCCTCAAGCGAAAAGAGTATGGGTGTGATAGGTGCTGCGAGGGCGTACCGCCCGATAAGCGTGAGCTGGATACGCCCCGTGTCGTATAGAGTGCGTCCGGGAAGGAGCGAGTCGAGGAGAGGGCAGTGTGTCCAGTTGCACGACCACCCTGGAAGTGAGGCGAGTGTGTTGGTGTTCCATGTTTGGGTGACTTCGCTGGGAGGATGCTGCCATGGGTACGTTTTTAACGCGCGCTGGGTTACGCCGTTTAATCAGTTCCTATACAGATGAAAGGAAAGGAGTGGATACGCACGAGTTTCTTCGCGAGTACACCGTCGATGGTTCCGAGCTCTGCTGCTGTGTGTGCAAATTGGATTCTTTGTTCCATCAACGCGTTGGCGCCTACAGCGCTTGCATAATCAACAATAACTCGATTATTCTACCAGGTAAGAATGCGATAAACGGAATCCTGGGATTAGTACAGCGTGTGTGGCCTCGCTAACCAGGCTTGGATTTTGGGAAAATATACGTTTTTCCGCGTCTTTTTTGCTTCATTGTAAGCTCGTTTGATCATAGATTCGCTCTAAACAGGCGTCCAGGTTTGTACATTTCCTAGGACCTAGGGATGAGCGCGGTAGCTTCGCCACCGCCTGGACAGGCGCTCCAGCGCCAGGAGAACGATTGCGTTACCATGGAATATGCTCTTCACCAACGACGCTGACAATGTCCTGCAAGAACTTTTTTCGCCTTTGGACACGACACCTGTAACACGGACCAACGACTATCGACGCGTTTTAATGGATATCTTGTCGCTGTCCGGCACTTCTGGTACGACGCCGACGTGCCCTTTTCTCTCTAGCTGAACTTTCGCCGCCCTTCACCGACAACCTGAGTGCCCAAGGCAAGCCCAAGGTTCGTTCATGCTTTGTTTTCTATCATTTGACCCACACGCTCCAGTTCCCTCTAGCGTTGTCCATGATACTCGCTAGTGCGATTGGAATCCCGCCTTCCCGCCTATTATCCCGACGGTACGTCAAACTTGTCACTTTGTTTTCATTCGCTTACGCTCGCCGCTCTCAGTGCCGTCCATCCTCCTTCGTTCTGTGTACTCTGGTAAGCCGTCGTGTCCTTGCTGCCGCTCACTCAAGAACTTTTCCAGCACCCGCAATCAGTATGGGAGGCAATCTCATCAAGACGACGACTATCTCCGGTTCCCAGCGCGTTGACGGCCTACTTGGTACGTTATTGATGCTGCCTTTGTCTCCTTTGTCGCTTACCTCCATGTAGACTTCGCCTTGGACGACGAGTTTTGTGCTCCCTGTTTATTGGCGCTTTCCCGCCGCATTGGACTAGACTGATTTTCCGACTGGACCTCCCTAGAAATCAACACCATCACGACAAGCGCGTAGCCCGGCATGGACGTCTGGTATCCAAGCTCGCAAAAGGTATGTACAACCTTCAATCATTTCCTGCCCCGTCAGCTCATCACCCCATAGAGCATGTTGACTAGGGCCTTTGGAAGAGCTCGCTTGGTGTCGCGACTAGCCCGAAGCCTTGATTGTACATGCTAGTAGGTCGGCCCTCTTCATTCCTGCATCGTCGTTTGACTGACTGTCACTGCAGTGTTTGGGATAAATGTCTTCAACAGGTTCCGACTATTTCTTGGGACGTTGTTTACGAGACGCGTCCATTTCCCACTTGGTTTCGCGCCGGTGTTAGCCCGCCTTCTGACTACTGGATATGAACCTCTTGCTGGCTGTGGTTCCGCCTCCGCAGTTGATATATATACCTCAACGATGGTGAATGATCTGTGCCTGCTATCAATGTCTACCTGCTGATGTTTTATTTCTAGCATGGCGAGACGGCCCTCGCGTACGTCCTTAGTGTGACGTCGGGATAACGCCGCCTCTACCTGGGCGATACCGCTTTAATTAGAGGGTAGACTTCTTCGAGGACTACACCATGTGGGAAAGGTGGGTTTATTAAACACAGACTGTTTCTCTATTGACTAATTTTATTCTTTAACCGAATGTGTAGGCGGGCAGAACTACGGATGTCGGACGCCTCCGACAAGGACATGAAGAACACGCTATCGTTATGGCCGTGCAAGTCGTGCTGGAGCCGCTAGACGTGGCGCGACTTATGGGCAGGAGGTCGGGACCATCTCAAGTTGGACCCCCGATGTCGAAATGGTTGTGAAGGGGGCATTGTTATTAATGAGCTCGTCGCCGTCTACACCGACTGGGTGCTCGATACCGTCCTCACCGAGTATGGAGATTCCCCTGCTTTCACGAGTTTGGTAAGCTTTGTTTTGTTTTTACATGTACATTAACACTGATTATTTTCTTAGAAGAGGACGGGCACGTCGATGGGATCGTCAAACGACTTCCGTATCTCCCGCGGTTCTCGTGTACTGCTTTAATCAAATGGCTCAGGACGCCTTGCAAAGAATACGGGCTTCACGGGATGGGACCGCATGTCTAGATGCGCTACGCAATCTCGGTACTGCGTTTGTGTACATGAACCATGGTTGTCCTGACCCTTGCTTTGTTACGCGATATTCGATCCTATGAACCAGCGTCGCGCCCAAAGTCGCATGGCGACTGATATTCTCTTGCTCCTCTCTGTCTTTGATTGGTTTATACTGTGCGTAGGGAATGACGCCGCCCCTTTAATGTTCCGGCATGAGGAACTGCTGTCATGTATTACCTGCATGGATGTATTATCGTGCATCCACCCCTTTTAAACGTATTTCATCCCGCTGTTCTTGTCAGGCGAATGGGGGGAATTTCAGTCCACTGTTTTCATGTTAGACGCTTTCCCCGCAGCCTTGCAGATTCCCGACGATCTGACACGGACCTCTGGAGCATTCGCAACCTTTTGAATTCGACGCAGCTCCAGAACGTCGCGGACGTCAGTTCTGGACGCGATAACCAGTGACAGTGCGGCAGGAACGAACACTTTTCACACAGCGCTGGTATTATGTATTGAAGGCTTAGAAGCAGTACACGTATCTAGTAGATGATCCCTACTCCCAGAAATCGAGACCGTCCGCCAACATTATTTTAGAGCACAATTCCAACTCCTCGTTCAAGCAATTCTTCATTTGCCGTTGAGCCTCCACGCTGAATTTGTGCGTTGACTCCACATGGAGCTGCTCTAATTCACGGTATTCGAAAGACTAGACATCACGGACGTTAATGTGAGATAAGGAAACAGTAAATCTTAGAAACTTACATAACCCCCCCTCGTACATAGTGGCGTATGGGTAAGTGCCAGTGGAAGATCTCCTCGCAGAAGCCTGGAAAGCCGAGCACGGTAACAACAATTCAGTCACCTCGAGGAAGGTGAGAGCCAACAAGCCCAATCCACAGAAGGGTCTTGACAATCCTGGTGTCGATTCCTATCCTGGACGTCTCGACGTGATTCTGGATGAGTTGAAGTGGATCTAAGCCGCCTAGGATCAATGAGTTGGCTCGAATGCGAATCTGGAAAGAAGCTCGCCGTGACCAAGCTGCTCACGCCAGGACACGAACCGCTTTCAACGCAGTAGTAATACGTCATGATGCGGGAAGACATGATGGTTGTCTACGACTAGAGGAACTGTAATAAGATAAAAGCACTCGGAGTACGAGGAGAGACATGCCACGACAAGATACCAAAGCTCGTTCGATGGGAACTGGAGGGGGGCGAGGAGGCATTCATGTGTGAACAACTACTTCACAGTGATCACAGCAGAATTGGATTGCAGATGGTGAAGGAGCTTTTCGCTGTAGATCTGGCACAGAAGAATTGTACGGAAAACCTACCTCGGTGATAGTGCATCCGAACGGTCGTATCCATCATTTCCGAGGTTGGCGAACTGCACTGCTGCACTACGAAGGCGTGTAGAGCTTCCTGGTACTTGGGTACCCTACAGCTGATACCTCCGGCCTGACATTTGTCATTCAGCCAGAAGCAGGCTCCAGAGACGGCAAGAGGAGTACTAAAAATATCGGCAACTTGAACGACTAAACACTATAGAAAGGGCGAGCTGAAACCGTGAGAATGGCCAAAGGAGGGATTGAACGAAAGCTTTATGGAATCAGTAGACGGGCGTTAAACACAGCGGGTGGACCAGTAAGACCATTATACTATTTAGACATTACTATGCGAGCCATGTAGTGATCCAGAGGTGCTGAGCGTGAAGTCGGAAAATTCGCCTAAATCTTGCACTAGAACTTGACTTTAAGAATAGATTAGCACTGGAAAGCGTACTTTGAATTAATTCGAGCACCGAATACGTGATGGTGTATCATAAACGTCCGCGCTGACAATATCTCCGCCACAAGTGCAATGTCGTGGTTAGCCTTTAGGTGATGCATTAGGACGCGCCTAATCGGACTAGCAACAGCAATTTCGTCAAGCAGACTTCTGGATCGAATGAAACAGACTGCAAAAGAGGTAAGAATAACCGCCGAAATACGGTTCAGTACCTCACGGAAATGAAACCCGCAAGATGTTTGGGTTGAACAAGGAAGGCAGCGGTGAAGCGCCGATACCGAGTCAGACCTCAACCAGACGTCGCCTCGCTGGTCGGCGTCTGGGTTAACGAAATCGAGCTAAAAAAAAAGTCGCCAGAAAGTGTGTTTGAGTTGAAGGATTCCATAGTCACCCGATGTGGTCAGACGAAGGAGGACAGCAAGGAGACACGGAGGCCATAGGCAATAGGATCCAGGACAGAGCTGAAGATTACTTTGAGAGGAGGGGGCGAAAAAGACGTGACAATGTACAGATCACAACGGAAGGAAGAAGTATGCTTCAAGGCAAGAAGTGCTCCAGCGAGTGATAAACGGCGAGAGTGGAGAATGCGAGCAGAGAAATAGTCACCGAGGCGGGCAGAGATGAAGTGCAATTCGCGGGCTGGTGGAAAGACGGCGATTTAAGTTGTCAGATCATCGATTGCAGAATACAAACTGAATGGTATAAATTGGTATGTCTACATTTGTCGGCCACAGACAGGTACTCATCGCGTTTTCCAAATTTCAATATCAAAGTAGGCAGAGTCGAAGAGATGGGGAGGCTGCCACGTGGAACAGCGCTAAGGCGGTGACACCGGTGTCAAGTTCTTAGCGCTAAAGCGGTGATAACGGCGTTATGGCAAACAGGACCAAAGCAGACACAATTTGGTGACGGTGCCTTTCCTCTTTCCAACCGTCAACTTGCGCGTGCTGAGGCGTCTGCTCGGCAGATTGCCCGTGATGCAGATTCGTTGGGCTATCCAGGGGGTTGTGGCTGCCGGCCTCACGGCTTAGTACGCCACCGCGCAACCTTTTTCCTTGCAAGCGGATTCGGTGTGTCCCCTTCCTATTCCCGTTCGTACTACCACTGACCGCTTTTCCAGGATCTACCGCCTAGTCATCCACGGCCTAGTCCATTACCACAACCAGGCTTTCCCTTTCCGATTTCCCGCTCTGCGCTCTCCGGGTCCTTGGTCCTTAGCAAGCTGCACTTTCCGGCCGGCCACTAGACGTGCGGCCCCGTTGTCCGCGTCGGAGCAAACAAGGTCGTCTTCAACGATCTCCTTACTATGCGGAGCGTCTATTCTGTCCACAAATAGTTCCTACTACAAGAGTCTACTTACGTGAGTCCCTACCTCGCCTTTACCCGTTTGCCCCGTTGAATCCGCCCTTTTAGGAACGAAAACGACCGGATGACCGCTCTACTACGTTCCCTGCGCCGAAAAGGCTACCCACAACACTACGTTCCGGCGAATCTCACAAAATTCCAACTGGAGATGTTGTCTCTGTGCGTCGTCACGATTCATTTCAACGCGGATCCAGCTAATAATTCCTATAGATTCTTGACAGCATGGGCGGCAAAACCCCACTACAATGCCTCGCCCTCTTCCGTAACCTCTTGGTCGACATTTGCGTCTCCACCTCGTATGGATACCGGCTCGGCGCCGCCCACAAATGGGCTTTGAACTCTGAGGGCTCTCAACCGCCATCCCAGACTTCCCGAAGCGTGCACGCTAGTATGTCCATCTACTTTCAAGGAAATATCTTACTGACAGGCATCTAGCGAAGCGCTGTACCGACCAATCCACAAGAACCCCAATACTCGGTCGTGTCAGAAGTGCGACTCGGACAAGATCATGGCAGATGTTAGTCTGACTGGCTTCGTTTATTTCTCGTTATTAAACCCTCGTGTCTAGTTTGCCAGCGAACGCGTTTACCAGACTCATGCCTAAATGAACTCCGGCAAGCTGGACTAGGCGGAAAAGGTCCCTAGGCTCCGCCGACTCCTCAACTGCAACTACTCGTCGACCAAGGAAGCCATGCCTGATGGTAATAGCGTCTCGGAATGTATGGGTCACAGGTAAGCCGCCTGTTCTCTTCTCTGGCATTGCTCTAATTAATCTGTAGGATTGCTGGATCTGACACGACTTCGACTACCTTGTCGTCTTTCTTCTAGGAACTAGGCCGTCGCCCCGATGTTGCAAAGAAGCTTCACGCTGAACTGCACAAAGTCATGGTCGATCCTCGTGCCATTCCCGATCTCTCGGTCCTTCAAAACCTGCCGTATCTCAACGCGTTCATCAAGGAAGGTTCGTAACATCTGACAATCGCTCAACCTCGATGTCGACGTCTGTTTCAGGTTTTCGAGTTTACTCTGCGGCCCCGAGCCTTCTTGGACGTGTCGTGTCCACGTCCATTTCCCCTCCCGGAAACGAATCCTTCGATCTCATGGGCTTCGCGCTCCCCCCAGGAACCGTCGTCGCTGGTCAGGCTTGGTAGACGCACCGCAACGCAGCTGTCTTTGCTTCTCCAGACACCGTCCTTCCCGACTGTGGACAGCAAAACGTGGTATCCCCACCGTCTTTGGCGGCCATGAACCCAGACCTCTAGCTTCCGCGGAGACGAACGAGAGAAGCATGACGATCAAGGACTGCTTCGTAAGCATCGTCTGTAACGTCGCTCTTCACATCGTTGACACGTACATTCAGGTCATATTCCCCGCGGCAACGGACATTCATCTTGACCCCGAGAATGGCTACTGTGTCTTTTACCCTACGTTTTATCACTTTGTCCCGGCCTTCATCGCTATTGTTGTTTACACCTTTGATTTGTTTACCCCGCCTCTTAACCGTTGACATTACATTAACACAAATTATCCGTACTGAATTGCCCATATAGCATAGCCGTAACTTGTTACACATGTCCAGGATTATGATACATTTACCTATGTCGAATTGACTGACTTTCCTTGCAGCTTGCTCCTGAGCTCTGCAAATTCCGCCTTGATCAACTGCGCCATAGGACCAACAACATTGTCGCGAATGGATGCATTTATTTGCTTGTTGTATTCGGTGAAGAGCTGTGCTCGTTGGCGATCCTCGCGAATCTGCGTGAAAATCACTTTTCTATTCAAGCGGTAACGGAATTGGCGCTTCATACCTGTGCACTATTCCTCAGTGCATCTCGGAAATCAGAAGGGAGCAAACCGAGTTGGTCGTGCCACTGCAGGCTGATGTACTGGAAGGAGGCGGCGGAAGATGTGGACACGTGAGACAAACTCATCTTTTGTAACGCATAGTGCTTGTCAGCGATTCGGCTGCTGTGTCCAGACTGGATATCGATCCCGGATTGGAAGACATTGATATCGCCAGGAATGTCGCGCAACGCGTACTTCAGCAGCGCCTCCATGAAGTGGCGGATGCCGTTGTTGCCCATAGCGAGGTTGAAATACGCATCCGTGTGGTACTTCAAGGCCGCGGACAGGTTATCGCTGTCCATTCGCTTGCCGCCGCGTACCCACAGGTAAGTCTGGTAGTTATAGGCTTTCTCTGCCACCTCTGGTAAGGCAAGCGATCGAAGGAGCATAGAGGCAGTTGGGAACAACAAGCCCCAGACCAAGAGGAGGCTCTTGGAAAGAACGACTGGCGGCGTACGCAGGATTCTTTTGATGCCGGTCTTGTTGTGGATGTAATAGAGCGTCAACAGACCGTTGATGAACATAAGATTTCGAGGACCAGACGGTGTGTCTTGGCGCTGAAGCGCTGCTGACTCTGTGCCTCGAGGCGTGCCACCGCTGGTAAGAATGATAAGGAAATACGCGAGCTCGACAATCTTATTGAGCTTCTGGATCCATGTCCAGATGGCCTCTAACCAAGAATTAGCTCTTAACCTCGAATCACTGTCAAGTAAGACTTACCAGCGTTCGGAATAGGCTTGTTTTCCACCAGGGTGAAGAAACCCCGTTCATTGCATAGGTGGGACAGGAGAAGGTTTTCGAATTTATCGAAGCCATTTGTCGCATTGAAGATGGAAGAGCCGACGCTCTCTGCCCTCGGATTATCGAGGAACCAATTTTGCGAGTTGGCTGATCGGGGGTCAAGTCGTTTTTTGATATGACGGTTGACATGACGGATGTCGGCGCCCATGAGGATATCGGTCAGCTGCGCTTCGAGTGCTCGGATGCCGCGTTGTGCGGCCGCGTATACGTCTACAGTTTTGATGGCGACATAATCCATGGTGATAACGTTGTGCTCGGAATTCCATTCCACGCGTGGGTTTCTGACCGTCTCATTCTGTAACCTGGTAAACAGTGACATCTTCTCGCGAAGCATGGCGAATAACGTCGGGCGATCGCTCTCCGTCAGGTGTTCCATGATGTGCGCCAAATAGAGCCTGCAGTGGACTTCTAAGTTCGTGTCGAAAAAGAATATTGAAGTTACTTACTTGACGTCGCTATCATGTGACCCGGCTTGTTCGTCTCGCACCTCGAGGAGCTGAAAAGCTGCCGCCATACGTAGACACCATTGGACGCCCACGATTCTAGGGGTGATGAGGTCGGCGCTCAGTAGCGTGCCGGAGTCATCCGTGATGGAGACGCTCGCCAGGTATAAGTTGTATAAGTCCAAGTCACAGCGGGTTCTTGCTTCCTCACTAGTACGTGTGAGGAGCAGCCACAGAGTATGATGAATATCGTGGTAGATGGCCACATTTTTGAGATCTGAATTTTCGAGGGATGTGTGAAGGCGCAATAGAGCATCTCGTAAGTCCCCGGACATAGGAACGGCAAAGTTGTCGACGGGCTCAGCTAGTGGGCGAATCAAAAAGCACAGCATACGGCCCATTTCGCGAGTGTACTTGACAATGGTCAAGTCCTCGTGACCGTCAAGGACCTCATAGTCCAGTGATCGTCTAAGAAATGCATTACGTATAAGCAAAACAAGAAAAAGCACAAGAAGAAGGAATCTCACATTGGGGCGGCAGAGTGAAGGTGCCTTCGCACTAACCAAGAGAGCTCTGTCAGCCTCTCGATGAGGTTCTTGAAATAAGGAACCAGCATGTACCGCACTAGGCGGAAGAGCCCGCGCTCTTCGATTGAAGGTAAACGTGCCATCCATCGAAGCATTTGCGGGTCAAAATCGTGTAGTACTCCGGACCATCCACATGCAGAGACATAGGGATCTGGGCCGTGGGCAGCAGGAAGCGAGGAACGAAGATCCTCTGCACCGAACGTATCGAGAACCGCTTTCAACAGACCTTCAGGAGGGATGTCAGAAGATGACGGCGTGGAAACAATTTCGTGTGATGTGTAAGTCCCGCGAAAGCCACCGGCGCGATAGAAAGATGAGCGTTTCGAATATTTATTAATCATTTCCTTCCTTGTCGGGTGCTCCTTCGGAGGTAGAGGCCCAAGTTCCACCGCATGATCGTCATCCCAATGTCGATACCAACTGGTGTAGCGTGTGTAGGCTCTGGAGCACCCTGGCACTATGCACATGACACCGTCTGTGACTTCGACGCTGCCGAGGCGGGGGATGGGTTCGTCAATGGGGAAGGTGTTTTCATCAGGATCTGCGCCTAAAGTCAAAATGGCTTCGAAAAGGCGATCCTGTGATGGTCGAGGAACAATGCGATGGAAGTGCGCAACGTGACTATGGATGTCGGATGGTTTTTGCAGAATCCTATTCGGTTCGCAGTTCACGCAGACGACACATTGCGCTGCATCGGGAATGACAAGGCCGACGCTGTTCAAGAGTCGGGCAGCAATAGTCTTCGGTGTCATCGGAGATGAGGAGAGTTCGACAATTGGATATTCATCCTTGGTGGCGCAAGCCATCTCGGCGCGAGACTCTACCGGTAGAATTTTGGGAGATGGGGGGAGGTCAAAGTCCCAGTCAGAAAGTTCCTCATCATTGCTGCCGTCTGCTTCGTCTGTGGTGTAGTCGCTGTCATCGGCATCATCGGCTACGTGTGTTTATCCTTAGCAGCATTTTTAGACACTGGCCGGAGAACTTACCTTCGTTGCCTTGAGCGTTATCGCTTAGACCTCCTTGACCTTCTCCCTCGAAGGAAATACCGCTCGCTTTCCCGCCTCTACGGTCATCAGACGCAACATCAGAACGTCGTCCTCTCATTCCAGCACTGCGCGTCGAGGTGCCTTCGCCCTCGAGGGAAACAGAGCCCACTTTGCTGCCTCTAGCGCTCTGACTAGCTCGACCAGCCCTCGTCCTGCCCTGCCAACTCTCTGATTCATCGACGCTCGTGGTGTGCTTGACGTGATGATCGGTCGGAGCGTCATCTATGTCTTGACTGTCAGCAGTGTTTGTGACACGAAGAGATGAGCACACCTTTCTCAGCTTGCATACTCGTCGACGCGTCTCCTTGGTCATCACTGTCATCTGCGATGCTGGTAGCGCCTTTATCGTCATCCTTAGCGTTGTCTACATTTTTACTTTCAGCAGCATTTTCGAACACGGACCAAAGAACCATACCTTTCTCGGTTTGGATATGTGCCAACGCATCCTCTTCATCACTGCCTTCTGTGGTATCTTTAGTGGCATCGTCTGCGACGTCGATT
>QLPD01002633.1:0-22849 GCA_003314085.1 Hymenopellis raphanipes
GCGAAATTCAGAATTTGCTTGCTGCACAGCCACAGATCACTTGTCGAAATTGAAAAAAAAAACTTCGAGACGAGTCTGTTGATTCATGGAAAACTTCTATTCAAGTGTCTAATGCTCAAGTTGCAATGGTACGGGAATGTGATGACGCCGTTTACCGTTTACCGACGCGTCTTCTAGCTGACTTGTACGTGAAGGACCATCATGACCAACGTGGGTAGTGCGTAGAAATGGAAAGCATTTAGAGGTCACCGTGGTCGAGAATCTGTGAGGAGTGGTAGGTGGTACCAGCGCGTCAAGTTCAGTCACGATCGTACTTTGAACGCCTACCAACTCGTAATCTAAAGAGAGCCACGATACTGGAGATTAGAATAGGGGTCAACACGACGGCAAGTCAGACAACGTACATGTTTCCTCAAGATAGTGAGGCGATAGAAGGAGTCCAGTCGTCACAATGCGTGAGCTGCTCAGCCGCCGGGATACACGGTCAGAACATGAAAGTGCCCACATCTGCTTCTCTTTGGCAGCAAATTTGTTCGCACCACAAAAAGTTGCCTGTCATCATAAGAGGTGATTCAGCGGCAGTTACTTTACCAAATGTCAATGAACTCATACCAGCACAAATAGTATCAGATGAACTATCAAGTATCTAGTGCTTCCGCGGTCAAGATAAACTCTTCTCGAGTAGAGCCACGAACACAAACTTGATCTAAACATGACAGGGTCATGATGCAGAAGCTATGTGATGTAACATCTTTCCTTGACAGAGAGTATGAGACCATGGGTGTAAGCCGGCCGGGCAGGGGGCGTTTAGACCGATTTTAGAGCAAGGAAAGTTACATTAGAGCAAGAGATGGTGTGTTTCATCAAGTTTAGACCAATAGATGGGTCGTCCTTTCGCGTCGGTCTCGTCAAAGGTTCGGAGCTGCACTTTGCCGCTTCAGTTGCGTCTGTCAAGCGAGCGGAGATAGACACAGTGGGTGAGCGGAAAGGTTGTTGGAGAGACGCGCCAGAGATCGACATGACGCGTCGATCTGAATATATGGGGCGCAGTGAGACGAGAAAAGGTCGGCTGTAAGCTAAAGAAGACAAGAGTGTACTAGTAGGGGACGCCGGTATGTTGTAACAGCGATTCCCACGTCAAGTCCAGGCCCGCTGCCAAACAGTGCCTGTAGCATTCGGCAAAGTGCGGCATGACCTTGACTTGAATTATCAGCACCAAGCTGGGAAAAAAAGTCGAATCTCCAAGTCTGCTATGCCCAGCATCTTCTCGCGGACAAGGGCTCCGCCTCCCAGTCTAGCGGCCCCCGACGACTTTGGACGGGTGACGAGCAGAACGTCCGTCGTCGCGGAGAATGGCTTTCTAGGGTTCACGACCGATCGGCAAGGGGATGGAGGAGACATAGGCGGCTATGGCTACATGAGTTATGAGCGGCACGTCGTCTTGAGCCCCGAGCAGGTCTCAGCCCTCGTCGACGTCGTCTCTGCTGAGCTTGGCACGCGTGGTGGTATCACCACTCCCTTCATTTTCTCATCCTCTGCTCTCGACTTGTCCTCCAGTGCTGTCAAGCGTCTCGTTCGCACTTTTCTCGATGCCCAGGTCTCCCCATCTCCAGAGAATGATACCAGATTTCACGAA
This sequence comes from Hymenopellis raphanipes, assembly GCA_003314085.1. Lineage (NCBI taxonomy): Eukaryota > Fungi > Basidiomycota > Agaricomycetes > Agaricales > Physalacriaceae > Hymenopellis > Hymenopellis raphanipes. The sequence continues at coordinate 1,637 of QLPD01002633.1, forward strand.
GAAGCTCGCTTCGCCGGCCCCCATGACCTGGGAATGTTCCTGCGCTGGGGACTAGCCAGAATAGTCCGAATGGTCGACGGGCGCGAGGAGCGCGGCCTCGTTTCCTGGGATCATTATACCGCCTTTCGTGACGGTGAAGTTGCCGCCAACTTTCCACCTGAACACTTTAGCACCTTTCTGCCAGCCCTCCCTACCCCCCTACGCAGCATTGTCATTACCGTCCTTTCCGTTCTAGCACGTTTGACGGCCAACTCGACATCGTCTGGTCACACTCCCCCGACTCTCTCGCCTCTCTTTGGCGGTATCTTCTTTGGACTCGGAGTACAAGGAGCGCCATTTCATCATACCTATGTTTATTATCTACGGGCCACCAACGCCATGGAGCATCTCTTGCTCTCTTTCATTCGTTTCCAGGATACCGCATCCCTCGGAGTTCCAACTCGCTTAAAGGAGTGGATCAAAGGATACCCTCTTATGCTTGCCTCCCAGTCATCCCGACCAGAACCCCGCAAGGGTGCCCGTACAGTCCGTCTCGTCAATGTGCGACGGAACGTTCGCATGTACTCTCGAGATCTTATTAGAAGTGCGTCGACTTGGGAGTGCGATATTCTTCAATCTCCAGTTCGCTATTCGGAGACGTATCGCAGGCGCATGGATATGCCTCCTTCATTTGAGCCCGAGGCCATTGGTGCCGGAGGAGGAGAACGTTTCCGGAGTCTGACAGACTTCAAGTGGGGAGAGTTCGAGGAATTGGGCTTCGGTGGTCTCGGCGGTGATGATAAGAAGCTACAATTTGATCTGACAGAGTCAGCGCGAAATGTATGCTATTTTCTTGTTGCACGCAGGTTATAGCATCATTGACATGTTGGTACAGGAACGTAAAACAAAGCGACAGACTTTGTCTTGGAACGATTTCTCATCTGCTGGTTTCACACGAACGGACATTGCACCCCTCATGGAATTCAGTCCTACACCCTTGTCTCCCACTTCGTCCATCACCGACTCACCTCTCAACGGAAAGAAGTTGAAGAAGTCTGCCAAAGTTCCGGTTTTTAATTGGGACATGAACCCCGTGGTTGGCACGGAAGAAGTTGTCGAAGAAGCATTCGTTGACGCTTTCTGTGATATAATCTGCGGATGGCCAAGCACTGAACCGGAAGAAGAACGGGAATGCAATTGGGCTATAGTGCGTATATTCATTCACACGTTAACGCACAAAAGTACTGATAGACTGCAGATCGAGTTCCATCCAAAGTCGCTTATATTGTTCGAAGAATTTGTCCCGCTGGAGTACCGACAACAGATTGGTTCTGGCGGTACGACGACCCGCCGACGGCTACCCTCTCTGTTTTCCTCCAATGCTTCTCCCACGAGCCCTGCTTCAAAGAGCATGAGGAAGAAGAATAGCAAGAAGAACCTTGCCCCATCACTCAATGGCAGCGCCAGTACCCGAACATCGAAGAACGCGGCGGCAGAAGTAGAATTCGAGGGCCTTCTGCGCGGAGAAGGGGGACGAAAGACCAAGGTGATTAGGCTTGGTGGGGCGCCCGAAATTGTCACCTCACCAGCCCAAAGCTTTCCATTAACCAAGACGATTACTCCTATCGCTTCGCCTAAATCGCAAGCGACTCCGATGACACCGTCAAAATCCGGTTCATCTGATACGAAGCGGCGGTTTCGACTGAATACAACATCTATTACGACGCCGCGGAAGAGTATTGTGTCGGGTATTCCTAGCGAGGCGACCAGTGTAGATTTCGAGACCCGAATTGCATCTTTGGATAGTGATGCGTACGAAGAGTATCCCGTCATCAATGGCGGTACGACAGAGCGACGAGATGAGGATTCATGGGTCGATATACTTGTTGGCAGCCAGGAGCGACGCATGGCTGGTCAAGAGTACCGTGCCAATGGAAGCTCCAAACGGAATGCCAGAGGGTATGGAGGGGACCCTGATCTGGTCAGCCTGGAAATCGAGGAAGCTCTCAAAGGTGTTCCTCGGGATATGAGCGCAAGTCCCGAGGTCATGGCTCCTCGATCTGTTGTGCCGCCGCCCGTTGACGACGGTGGTTACGGCGATGAAGACGAATCTGTCGAGATCGAGACCGTTCCACGTCGTCCTCAATCGAGTCATTCATCACACACTGAGCGCTCTTTTCATCACGAAGAGGTGGAAGATGAAGCGCCAGGAGAGGAAGACGAAGTCAAACCAGCTCCACGAAGGCTGGGTTACTTTGATTTGCATCCAGACCGGCGACCCTCTCATCCCGTTGACGAAAACGAGCACCACGACGACGATCCACGTGCCCGTTTCCGTGCCGACTCTGACAGTGAAGACGAGGGCCAGGTGGAAGTGCGAGATGTTACACCTCGCTCCCTACCGCCCGTTCCGGCTTTAGTAACCCCTCCTAGCAATGCGAGCGACGGTAGTGTGAAGAGCAAGACGGCCGCGCTTATTGAAATGTACAGGGAGAAGGAGAAGGGTTCAAGTCCTATGGCGGCATCGAAGTCAATGACTCCTTCACCTACTCCGTCGTCGAACGTGGAACTACCCTCTCCCTCTCCAGTTCGCGGTCTTCCAGCTACTCCCTCTCCGCCTGAAGGAATTTCTCCTCCAGCGATTTCCGGTGAAGAAGGTAGGGCAAGTCCTGCACGATACGTGCACGGCGCGCCCTTACACAATGTTATGGAAGAGGAGGAAGAGGAATAAATTCTATCTTTATACGACCCCCCCGCTTGATACCCATCGTCTTTTCTCTACATCCACACTGCAAATCTATCTTTCCTTGGATTACACTTCCTGGCCGTTTCCATGATTGCTCTACTTTTTATGATAGGCTTATATACTCACCATTCCTTATTGTCTCCGCTGTTGTTAAATCGAAGAATATGTTGCCATCTAATGGCTCGGCATTGTTAATTGTCGGAGTTGGTGAACGACCCTTTTTTGGATGATGTGACTCGAGTTACATTGTCACTTGCGCGTGTTTCCCAGCAACATCGACATTCGATAGCGTGTTTTCTACTATGACAGGGTCCGTACTTTGCACGTCGCGTCGGCTCTAGCTAATACATGGTAAAGGGCTCGTAGGTCATATACCAACACCGAAGATAAGCATCTGGTGGAATTTATCGCGCTTTACAACCCAGACGGTGTTGGGAGAAGAGGCAACAAATTATACCAGGAGCTGGTCAAAGTAGGAATATTTTTTATCTCTCTATCTCGCTCACTTTCATTTGTAGGATCCTAAAGCCCGTCCTTGGAGTACAGCCCATTCAGCGCAATCCTGGCGCGATCGATACGTGAAAAACCAAGACACCTTCGAGCCAGCTATTAAACGCTACATTCGGAACAGGAAAGCTGAGAACAAGAAGGAGAAGAATGATCAAGACGAGCTTGCTACGCGCAAACGGAAGCGCAGCCTAGAAACTACATCCCCAGAAGACGCGAAAGTTCCCCGCAAGATCATCAAGCAGGAGTCCCCGCGTCATGAAACCGAGTGAGTTATGCCCTATTCGCCCACAACTGTTCATATCTGAGCTTTGTACTAGAACCGTAAACCCAACCTCCATTCCGTCTGCAAGCAAACCTTCACTTTACCCTGATATTTCCTCCCTTCAAAACCCCCAAACTAATTCAAACCTGGAGACTACCAAACAACCCGAGCCGAAGAAGGTAATGCGCCGACGCCAACGAACTCCAGACCGCGATTCTGGATTTTGCGAAACCTCGCCTTCGGTATCAGGATCTCCAAGAATGCTACCACGCCATCTTCCTCGCATGTCAGGTGGACCATTTGGGAACAGGCTCAAAGTTCCGCGTAAAGTCGTCGCTAGTTCTGATGATGAAGATGTCGATGAACTTGGCGTTGACGAGACTTCCGCATCAGGGAGACAGCCATCGATACCACTCGTATCGTCTCAGCCCAAAGCGCAGAAAATGGCTTTACCATCTTTAGTGGCAGCTAGACTAGCCTCGAAGAAACGGGCAGTTATCAAGGCAAAGGCGGCTGAACCTCCTACCACAGTGCAAGTCAAAGCACCTCGTTCAGATGTCGCTGGTGGATCAGACAAGCCATATGGCGCATTGACTGCTTTCAATAAGCCAGGCGAGTCTTCCCGAGTCAAGTTGGACCAGCCGCTGCAACAGAAAGAAGAGAGAGGGCTTCCGCTTTCCGACGATGACCCGTTCATTACCTCTGCCCCAATCCGACCACGTAATCGGAGGCACACTGAAATCATTCCCCGCATCGACTTGCAGACCATTCAGCGTCGAAAGTCGCTTCCCAATTCGCGGATTTCGGATCAGGATGTGTTATTACAACGAGGGATCTCCTCAATGATCGCGGATTGGTCCAAGAAGTACCACCTCACAGAGGACCGTATTCGCCCTGTCTGGCAGGTATTTCAGGATATTCGGAAGACTGAAAAGGTCCTCGACTCCATGCAGCAGGCCGCGGAAAAGGAAATGAAGAAGGGGATTAGCAGTTTCAATCACCGCCGGGCTTCCAAGCTGAAGGAGGAATTGAAGATCGTTCCGTTGTCGGATGATGATGAGGTTGACGGCGCCTACGAGCCTCCTTCTCAATCTCGAGCGGGAAAGTTTCTAAAGCTGTCCAAGAGGGGCATGATTGAGGAGGCGATGGAGCGAGATCAAAGACGAGCTAGTGGCGGTCGAAGGCGCATTGCTTCACGGTCAGAATCTTCGCCAATCAAACAAGAGACTCCGAGTCCTCCTGAGAGGCTTGTTCCGAGGTGGAAGATTTGGGGGCCCAAAGAAGATCAGGTTTTACGCTCGTTGGCTCCCCGAGATCTTTCCGAAGGTCGCAAACTACAAGACCGGTTTGGAGTTGACATGGTTCTGGAAAAGATACATGATGTTTTGTTCAAGAATTGATCTAGTCTGTTCTTCCATATGTGTAGCGTATCATGGCATAAACGTGAAGTAATATTTTAGCTGTCTTATGAAGTTACGCGTGCTGGTCAAGATCAATCAATTAGCAGAGACAGTCATCGAGGACAGATATCTCACCTTGAGAGTATCCGTGTTCCATGGGCCAGCATCACTCATCGAGCAGCCTCCAGCACATTCGCAGAGGCCACCGAACTCCTTTGGCAAATTCTCCGATGGGATTTGTGCCAGGAGTTTATCCTTGTAATCGTATCCTATAATGTCTATCTTATTGACCGTCACCTCGTCCAGCCAAGGTCTGATCAACCTCCATACCGCGCTAAAGGCCCACGGCGCGTTGATGATGTAGAATTTACCCATAGTCTCGGGGTATCGATTCTGTCCTATAGATGTCGCGGCCATCAAGTGATCCTTCACTCGGTAGAATTGACTGAGCGAGACGTTGTAAAGATCCAACACGGTGCATGACGTTTCAATAGGATGGCCAACCGCTTTGGAACATGCCGGAAAACGGATGCCCAAGAGTTTCTCGTACTCCAGGACCCATGCCTTGAGATGGCGCTCCGGGGTGATGATGGAGTATACAGCGTCAATGTTTAGCTTGCCGAAGCTTTCGATGTAGAGCGGCCGGCCATCCTGCAGCGGGCTTAGCCTAGGTATTAATAGATAGATATCCCCGCGACACATATACCTTATCCGTCTTATGGTAGTAGGCAGGATAGTGCTTGTCCAACTCGGCGCGTTCTTTGAATTCAAAGTTCCTGAATGTCGAAAAGCATGAGAGATGCCGTTCAACCGCCCGGAGAAGGCTTACTTTACGATATCTTCTACGCCGAACGATTTCCGCCATTCTTCGCAGTCATACAGCATCTTTTTGGCGAGTGCCACGTCAAACTTGCGAGCGCGCAAGAATCTACGAGGGGATCAGCGTCCATCTCGTTGGAAGAAACTCTCAATTGACACACCTCAGCAATGTGGGGTCATCCATGCGCTCTTCGACGAACCAGCCTTCTTGCTTGATTTCCTTCTTCAACTTATGCAAGGCATGCTGCTGAGGGATCGAGAGATTGCCTAGGCGGCCTGGAAGAGGCTGATAATCTGGCTTGGCGGATTGTGGCGGAGTTGGGTCGGTGGTCGACATGATAGTGGAAGGCAGGTTGCAGTGCTGGGTGACGGGATCAAAAGAAGAAAGCATTAACAAGATTATCATTATATGAATCCCGTACGATGCTGGCAGTGAGTTGAGTCACGAGCACAGCGCTATGATCTACATCAATTTTAGTAACAGTGGGTGTGTGGGGTGTGTGATAGAGGAGGAAAGCTACAAGTACAGAATTCTGCAAGTTGAAAGCAGATTGGTAGGGATACAGTGATGTTGGCACAGACAGCAAAAGGAAAGTCGGATGGGGGTGGCCCATATAGTAATTAGAATAGCATCAGATAATGTCCCAAAGGTCCTCTAAAGCGCAACAGAACTAGAAGCAAGTCAACGCAAAATAGAGAGAGAGAGACGAACACTGTACAGACCTTGCCACAGGCCACGCTCGCGCTGAGAGGATAGTTGCTGATACTGATCTTTTCGTCGACATAGGCATCCGCAAAGTCGTCCTTGCCGCGAGCCATGGCTCCAACGAAGACGGCGACATTATGACTCTTTGGCAGGGTAGTCAAGTAGTTTGAGAGCCTGATAGTCGGCGCGTCGCCAGATAGGGCTAAAGAGAGGATAAGTCGGTGCTGCGCATGGGTGGATGTCAATACTTACTGAGCTTGACAGTGTTGGGCGGGAAATGATCAATGACAGGGTTCTAATGAATACTATAAGCATGAATTAAAAGCGAATGAGCACCTGATCTCACCTTGATGACCTTGAGGAGCTTTTCGGGACCATTGACGCCACGAATGGATAACTTGTGTAAGAGTTGAACTGGGGAAAGTTAATTGTAGTGGAGAATGGACGAGGAAAAGAGAAAATACCCATGAGCCCACTGAAGCGCTTGAAGGTTCTGGGTATCCTGACGTGTGGATTGACTTCGATTAGGACACCTTTTGCGGTATGAATATAGACTTGAAGAAGGCCGGCCTTGTTAAGTGGGGAATCAAGGAGAGTTAATAGACACTGGATGATTATTAGATAAATTGAGAGGAGATGTTTTGAGAAACCAGGCTACTTGATGAGTAATGTCAGGGCGGGCATCTGCAATATCCCTGCCCGTCTTGGCCAGAATGCTCTGATGATCATCACAGTTGAGTAGGGTATACTTGACATCGCCTTCCCCGCCTCCGCCTCTGCGTCCGTTCTTGGCACTACCACTGGAGATACGGTATGTCTCCAAGCATGCCTGCTCCAAGACGACGAATAAACGACGTTGAGAGCTTGCTGCGAGGCCCTTTGGAACGTGGGCCCGGACAGGCAGCATGGCTGGGTTCGCCGAGGGAAGTTTGCGTGCCTTTACAGGCAGAGGCTTGATGGGTCGGTCGTCATTTTGGAGGATGGTAACAGAGGCAGGGATAGTGTTTTCGTCATCGTCGCTGTCGTCGTCTTCCATCTCAGAGCCTGAAGGACTTGCCTGTCTGCGACGCTGGGCGGGTCGCTCACCAGGAGTTGATTTTGGGCGTGCAGGGGGATGGTTAAGATCGTCTGGGTTAAATAGATGTGACAAGTCCCGACGAAGGGCAGAGCCCTCGACACCAATCAGAGAGCCAGAGTGACGACGACGAGCTGGGACAGTGGTCATGGCAAGAGGCTGAGGAAGGATAGTCCGCATTTTCTCGTAAGCTATTTTTGATCAACTTTTCGGTTGCGGCCGGAAGCCCTCTTACTTCCACCACCACCACCATGTTCGCTCGTCCTGCTCTCCGTTCCATTCTTCCCTCAGCCCGTGCTTTCTCTACCAGTTCGGCTAGACTTAATAAAGTCGCCGTCCTTGGTGCTGGAGGTGGCATTGGCCAGCCACTGTCTCTTCTGCTCAAGAACGATCCTCTCGTGACATCGCTGAGCTTGTACGATATTCGTGGCGCGCCTGGTGTTGCTGCCGATGTTAGCCACGTCGATACTGGCAGTGAGGTAATATATTATTATCTTCTCACTGCTCCCTCCTCACCTTTTTCTAGGTAAAAGGTTACGAAGCCGACTACCTCGACGCGGCCCTTGACGGTGTCGAGGTCGTCGTTATTCCCGCTGGTGTGCCAAGAAAGGTACCGTATTTTTGGCCCATGTAGCATATTTTACTGACTTGGTTTTCTTTTGCAGCCTGGTGTGAGTATCAACTCCTTTGTCTGGTATCCGTTCTAATTCCGCTCCTAGATGACCCGTGATGATCTTTTCAACGTACGCGTCTCCTTCCCTTTCTTCCTCGAGACGACTGACAGTTTGTCCTAGACCAATGCATCCATTGTCCGTGACCTGGCTACTGCAGTTGCTCGCGTTTCTCCGAAAGCCCACATTCTGGTCATTTCCAACCCGGTCAACTCAACTGTACCTATCGTTGCTGCTACCCTTGAGAAGGCTGGCGTCTTTGACCCCAAGCGTCTCTTCGGTGTCACAACACTTGATGTTGTCCGTGCCACCCGATTCCTTGCCGGTATAGCTGGTGCTCCTCCTTCAGAAACCGTTGTCCCAGTTGTCGGTGGACACAGTGGTCCTACCATTGTGCCTCTCCTATCACAGACGAGTTATGGCAAGGCAGTCAAGGGTGATGTCTATGACAAGCTTGTCTTCCGTATTCAGTTCGGTGGTGACGAGGTTGTCAAGGCTAAGGATGGTGCTGGCAGTGCTACCCTTTCCATGGCCTATGCTGGTGCCAAATTCACTCACGCTCTCCTCCGTGGCCTGAACGGCGAGAAGGGTGTTATTACACCTACCTTTGTCAAGAGCCCTCTTTTCGCTGACCAGGGCATTGACTTTTTCTCATCAAATGTTGAACTTGGGGTACGTTTATCTTGCATCTTGTCAGTGTCAACAGTATTAATATGTATCTTAGGTGAATGGTGTCGAAACTATTCACCCTGTTGGACCTTTGTCGGCGGAGGAAGAGCAACTGTTGGCTGCCTGCTTGCCAGAGCTGAAGAAGAACATTGAAAAGGGCAAGGCTTTTGTTGCCTAGGCGTCCAGTCAGTAGTTAGATAGATGATGGGGGAAAATGTTTAAACCTGACGCGGACGAATGATATACGTTGCATGAGAGTAACATTTGAAGTAACATGACCAAATATGGATCCATCACCAAAACCATCACTTGAACAAAGTCCAACGCTACGAGAGGCGTCTCATTCACCGCAAAATGATGGACCATCTACTTCATACGAGTCAGGACAGGCATCTCCTGCCTCTTTCCATCCCGCATCGCCCACTAGTCAAATAGGCAATTCTCCTCGACCTCGTCGCCTGTCCATTTCACCTGTGCGCCGTCAAAGATCCCGTTCGCCACCTATGAGATATCAAAGGTCTCCGTCGCCTTCAAGCTATCGTAGTCGTGGCAGGGGTAGTCGTGGGAGAGGACGTGGTCGCGGCAGAGGTGGGTATCGCGACGAATGGGCGCCACCATATCGTAGAGACGATGATCGGCCAAGAGGAAGCTTTCGTGGAAGAGCAGATGTGTACCTAGGCAGACGGTAAGATTCATGAGTATTTTATATATCTAGTATTAACATTTACATTTGCAGGTCGCGTTCACCTCCTCCTCGCCGTCGTCCTCCCTCACCTGGACCCCGTGGTAGCAGATATTCGCCACAACCACCACCAAGCAGATTTCGCTCGCCCCCTCCACGTAGAAGATATGAATCCCCTCGCCGGTCATCGCCATCCCGACGCGGTTACAGCTCGCCGCCACGCCGTTATGATGATCATCCAAGACGATACACCGGCTCACCCAAGCGACCCATGTCATCTTTGCCTCGTCGATACGATCTCCCAAGTCGACATGCTTCTCCTAACAGAGATCCACCAGCGCCACACACTTCAGGCAGGTCACCCGCGCGCAGCGTATCTCCCCGTCGTTCGGAGCCAGACAGGCGGTCTCCCCCCAGGCGGTCGCCAGACCCAGGCGAACTCAGGGCTTTGCGTATTCGCGCGAGTTCACCTCATGAACGTCGCAAGTTTCCGACAGAAATTACTTCGAGATATGCATCGCCGAGAAGGATTTCTCCGGCTCGTAGCGTTCCCCGCTCACCCCGTTCTCGTTCTCCTTCCCCGAATCGACGCCGTAGCATGCTACCGCCCCGTCGAGATCCTCTCTATCCCTTGTATGATGATAGGAGAGCAAGAGGCAGTCGTGGTCGTCCTCGTGGTCGAGGAAGAGGTGCCCCCTTTGACTATGACAGAGGTAGACCCTTCCGTGGCCGTGGCAGAGGGTCCTATCGTGATGATTCACGCCGCTCTGACGAGGATAGACCTAGAGACTCTCAATCTTGGGAAAAGAGTAGCCCTGTCCTTGAGTCAGATGTCCCAATGGACATTGACTCCAAGCCAGAGTCTACGGTTTTGGACACAACCATACAGGATAACTTGGAAGAGGGCGAAACAGATGAGATATCTATGCAAGTTGATGCTCCCGTTTCTTCCTTGGATGAGACCTCTGAAACTGGTCCGCCTCCTCGTGCACCATCACCACCCCGCGCCCCGAGAGCGTTGCTTCCGCAAAAGCCGACCCAAGTTGTAGACCCCCCGGAGCGTTTACGACACGCTGCGTCCATCTCTGATAGGGAACGCCAAAAGCTGCCGGATCGTCCCGCAGGCGAACGAGGTCTGCCTGATAGACCAAGGAGTGACGTGGAGTGGCCTAGTAATGCCTCTGACAAGTCACCCCATCATGTCTCAACTACCCACCGCCCAAGGGAAACTGACGAGAAATCCGGGACGAGGGACGTTGATCTCGGATCCCCAATGGCATCGCAAGTCAGACGACAGTCCTCACCAGATACCAACTTGGGCGAGCTTGCTCGCGAAGCATCTTCATCAAAACCGCTGTCACTTTCTATACCGTCGGTTTCGGCCGTCAGTGATTCTACGCCGGTCGGTACGCCACGTATCGATCACTCCATCATGCGTTTCCCAACACCAGTGAGCTCAACAACACCACGACTTGCTTCCGTCCCAATACCGTCTGGCCCTCGGTTTTCGTCAGGACGAGGACGAGGTGGCGCACCCAATATGTTGCGCTTACCCTACATACACAAGTATGCAACAAATCCTCGGGTCAAGGGAACTCTGAACACGATCAATCAGACTCTCAAGGCTATCGCTGATCTGAGAGAGCAGAGAAGGGTTCTAAAGGCACATCTGGAGGGAGGTGTTGCTGTAGTAAATGCTTGTGTGCGAGTGGAGGAGGTCCCAAATAATCCCAAGCCGATTCAAATTTGGCAGGAGCGCGTTGTTTGGAATGGTCCCAATCATGATGGACCGGTGACAGTATTTGGCGCAGTGGATAGAGAAAAGTCTGAAGTCAACACGTTTTTGACATCCTTACAGAGCGCGTCTGCGTCCAACCTGGAGGGAACAACTCGAGAGAAAATGCGGGCTGATTGGGAGGTTGAACTGAGCATGATTGAGTTGAGGGCCGCAGAACAGAGGAGGAGTGTTGCAGTAAGGTTGATGGACATGGCGAGATTGGGTCGCATCGGCATTGACTACAGTGAAGGTGATACTACTCATACGACTTAGTTTATAATTGCGTACAATACTTTAGCTGAAAGCTCGTTCACCGCCGCCACTTTGTTCCCACGCTGCTGCCTGTCTCCTGCCGTCATAATGGTCGCGCTCGCGGACACTGCTCCTGCTGTCAACGGCGCCGCCGTTACCAACGGTAAAGCCATTAAATCTAAAAATCAGCTCAGGCGCCTCAAGCAGAAGCAGAAGAAATCTACACAACCACAGTCGCCACTAGTACGTCGTGCAGCTAGCTCATTGTTGTGATATTCAACTTTTGTCAGACGACCGCGGATAGCGTCAAGACGGATTCAAAACCTGTAGAGGATGAGAATGTCGAGTACGTTCCCGAGCAACTGGAAGCCGTCGAAGCCTTTTCAGATGTGTTTGCACGTTTTAAGTTACCAGAGGAAACGACAGTGCGTTTTGACTGACTATCCCGTTGCTTTGACTGATTTAGGGCGTCAGATAACTAAAGACCCAGAGAACGCAAAGGGCGAACTGATTAATTCTGACGACGAAGGACTTTCCGAGGGCGATTCGGACAGCGAGAAGAAACCGATATCGAAAAAGAAACAGCGCAAGATGGCAAGACTTACTGTAGCCGAACTCAAACAGCTCGTCAAGAAGCCAGAGGTCGTTGAGTGGACCGACGTTACCGCTGCCGACCCCCGACTGCTGCTACATTTAAAGAGCTATCGAAATACCGTCCCCATACCCATACATTGGAGCGCTAAACGTGATTACCTCCAAGGCAAACGTGGAATAGAGAAGCCTCCATTCCAGCTGCCGTCCTATATTGCAGACACTGGAATAGCAACCATGCGCGATGCCGTCAAGGAGAAGGAGGCCAATATGTCCCTCAAAGCCAAGACACGAGAGCGCGTTCAGCCAAAGATGGGCAAGGTCGATATTGATTACCAGAAACTACACGACGCATTCTTCAAATTCCAGACCAAGCCGCTGGTAACTGGCTTTGGCGAAATGTGAGTGTACCCAGCCGGTCATTATTGCGACAAATGTTGAATTGCTTTCTAGGTACTATGAGGGCAAGGAGTTTGAAACATCGCTCAAAGAGAAACGACCTGGAGACTTGTCACCCGAACTGGTTGAGGCGCTATCGATTCCTCCGCTTGCTCCCCCACCATGGCTCATCAGTATGCAAAGATTTGGTCCCCCGCCCAGCTATCCAACTTTGCGGATACCCGGGCTCAACGCACCTATACCGGAGGGGTGAGCAGGTCTATTCTATGCCTTTTGAGTGTTCTTATTCCGTATATTCTTAGCGCGCAGTGGGGATTCCATCCGGGTGGCTGGGGAAAACCGCCTCTCGATGAGTACAATCGGCCGTTGTACGGTGATGTTTTTGGTGTCCTCCCAAAAATGCAGGATATGAGTGTAAGTCTCTGCAATGGTTTCACCTTTTAATTGCGCTAATCTGCCTTTAGGGAGAGCCTGTGAACAAGGAGCTTTGGGGAGAGCTGGAGCCAGAGGAAGGTACGTTATTTATTTATGTCAAATACCTATTGTTCACCTTTCTCGTGTACAGAAGAGGAATCGGACGAAAGTGAAGAGGAAGAAGAAGAAGAGGAGGACGAGCCTGCTCCTGCCGAGGGCCTTCAGACGCCTTCAGGTATGGCAACACCTTCGGGTATGGCGAGCACAGTGTCGACTATTGCTGGCGGCCTGGAGACGCCGGATTTCCTGGAATTGCGCAAGACATCACAGAGAACGGTGTCAGAGGCAATGGAGTCGTCGGGTCCACGTTCATTATACCAGGTTGTACCGGAGAAGCAGACTTCCGTGCGTGGATTGATGGGCAGCGAGCGTGGGTACGATGTTAGTGCTGTCGCAGGCGCGCCGATACCTGTTCTTGGCAACGAGCGGGGAACGAAACGGAAGGCTGGTGGTGTGGATGTGTCAATCGATGCTGGCGATCTTGAGAACATGTCGGAGGACGAGTTGAAGCGAAAGTATGAGGCACATTCGCGAGGGAACGCTGGTGTGCCTGGAGCTGGCAAGGAGGACTTTTCAGATATGGTGGCCAAGGAGATGGCGAAAAAGAAGCAGAAGATGGACCGAGAGCGCGACGGCAAGAAGGGGAAGGAGTTCAAGTTTTAGTGTCTGTACATGTACCAGCGAAGGGTTGTCTGTCCTAAGATATACTCGCGATTGTATAAAAAGACGGCGTCAATTATAAGAAAAGATAAGACATGGCTGTAATCAAGAGAACATTCGGATGTACGTAGATATGTATGGTATCACATAACAACACAGCAAGAGTTTTGCTACAAGACGATGTTGAATCCGAGGCAAGAGCACAGAGGAAGATGGCACACGAACCTTCTTAGCCGTCTTGTAGAACATCTTGCTCTGAGCGGACAAGGCATTCGATCTGTCAACCAGATTGTCCAGCTTCTCTCCTCGTTGTAAAACGGATTCAATGGTTTTGTGCTGATAAAGACGCTGAGTTTTCTGTTCCTCAAAACGGAACGAGATAAATACCAGCACAATCTTGGTCTCATCCAGTTCTTGTTGCACACGCATGATGGTGTCCGCTTGCCTGGGATCTTGGTACTTCTGGATGTAAGTATTAATGTCGGGGAAGGAGATGGATGCAGGGTCTTTGAACGATGTCTGGGGGACTTTGGCAGTGAAATCGTCCAGTAGCTTGGTTAAGAGGGAGAAGGCGGGGCGGACTGGGTATTCTTGGTCCGTGATAATAACAGCTAAAACGAGGCTCAAATATTGTGGATGGCAAACATGACGAGCACTGACCGGCGAGCTGCTCAGCACCACCCCGGTTGTAGACGTGAGCGGTGTAGTTGTTCTCTTGGATGCTCTGCCGCTGTCCTTGGGCTGTCCGCTCGGCGACAGTCTTGGAGAAGAATGACATGAACTCGCCCACGGAGCCCTTCTGGTAAAATGAAAAGGTGGAAAGGTCGCTGGCTGTGCTCAGGACGGTGCATGCCCCCGAGGGTGGAGCAAGAATGACGGAGAGCGAGAATATCTTCATGATGGTGGTGGTGGTTGTGATGGGAGAGACGCCGCAATCGGACCGGTGTCCCGTAGCTTTCCAAAAATTATCATGTCGATACATGAGCCATTTCTTCTCCAGTCCTACTCTAATTCTAGGCGCTTCCAAAACGCAAAAGCACTCGTTTATGCCTCGTATACATCGACTTCCCGTAGCTCGGATGGCTTCGTAACTGTCGCGGCACAGGGCGATGGTATTCACCTACTGGATGTATGTTAATCTGAAATGTTTATTCGGTCTATTCATTCATTATAGGTTTCTTCTCTGCATTCCATAGTATCACATACTTTGGGTCCATCAACAACGTTTTCCTGTCCTCCAGTGATGCAGTCTAGTCCGGACGGACAGACGTATTCGTCGTACGTTGGCATTGCCTCGTCTTCAGATCTTTCGCAAGGGGAAACAAATCAGACGATATGGGCGTGGAAGGATACCCCCTCTGCCAGTACATCTGCTGTCCAGCAAAAGCAGTCAGTAACAGTGCGTTCTATTTCCCTTAATATTATCTTGTTCATCAAGGTATCTATCTAGCTACCACACGACGTCTACGGGTTGTATACTCTCTCGCAAATCTTGGTAGCGGTCTCCACTGGTGGATCTATCAGTGTCTTGGACTCCGAGCTCAATATTCGAGAAACAAAAAACGCGTCCCCATCGGCATTCAGCGTAACGCACACTTTCTGCTTTCCAAACAAGGAGGGAAACTTTTCCTCTGCAGGCCTCGCATCCTTGATCCTGGTCGAATCTTCCAAAAGCGCGTCGCGTATACGGGCATTGTTTGTGGACGAGGACAACTCGATACAGGATCTAGGAACTTGTTCAATACCACTTAGCCAGGCCGTCTCTTGCAATCCATCGGGGTTTCTCACACTTCTTTGCGCGCCGTGCGCTTTGCACTCGTATCAAATTGCGCTCTCGCCCACCTCTTCAAATATCCAAGTCTCCCCGCTCGCCCCTCCTGTGCATCTTTCCCCACTTGGCTCCATCTCCCTCCTTGCACTCCATTCCTCCTTCGTCCTTCTCTGTGGTATAGCACAGAAGAAAGTCACACTCCTCTTTTGGGACATGCGCTTTTCCGTCGTCCTCGCGTCTCACACATTTGATGTACCGGAAGGTTCGGTTACTACGTCCCTCATCGCATCCTCCAAGGTACACCCGTCTGAGGCCATTTTGGTTATTTCTTCATCCCCCTCCTCTTCGCCTGCAAAAACGAGCATATTCATTGTTCCGTTGTCGGTCGCATCCTCTTCTACCATTGCTTTGGCGATGGGACGTGCAGTTGCGACTGCACCGTGGCTAAATCAGAACGAGGGACCTGGAGTGCAGTTTGACAGCAAGAAGAAAAAATTGCTATCCGATATGCAGGCCGCTATGGAATCGCGCCGGCCTCAGAGCGCGAGTCAGACGTTCTTTGCTTGGGAGAAGGACGAGAAGAAGAGTGGCACCCATGTGAGCAAGTGACTACAGCCTGGCTTTTCAAACTGACGCAAGCAGGTCTCATATGGCCACTCCTTCGTCAAAGAGCTTCTGAACGTTGTACTCCAGCCAACGAAACCAGCAAATTTTCCTTACTCTTCCGACGTAGTCCGCCATCTGTTGGAATTGGGTGTCGTGAGCGCTAGTATGGTCGACGCTGGTCTCCTCAATGTTCTAAGAATCAGAAATGACTGGGTACCTGGTTTATGTTCTTTCTCTGCTGCCTCTGATAGGGTTTCTAGACCTCAATCCGGATCTCGCTCAAGAAAGTCACCGATCTCCTAGAGGTTGATATCATTGACTGTCTGCGTCACGTCGTTGAGTATGAAGCTCCGAGCAATGCCATGCAAGTTGACGGCCCAGCAGCAGACGCTCCAACGCTCCCCGACTTTTTACGGCTCTGCGTGAGCTACACTTGCTCTCCTGTTGCGTTGAAGACGGCCCTTCGACGATGCCTCCCGGCGCCCACAAGCCTGACTCGTGTTCTCGAGGTATTAGACTCTTGGCTCGGTCAGTGGCCAGGCCGTGACGTGAGTCTCCTGCCGCCGAAGAAGGCGCTGGACAAGAACGCGCATGGCGTGTACGTCGTGAACCTGTCGTCGTGTAGCACTGGTGACCTTCCATCTATTAACGAGGTTTGTTCCGAGTTGCCGCTGCAGCATTTTCGTGACACTGTTTTATAGATCGCATCCTTCATTCAAGCCATTCTCGACTCGTCGTTGTTGGTTATACTGCAGCATGCACCTGCCCATCATGTGCTGCGGCGGATATCTAGACGGGTAGAGACAGAGATATGTGTTGTTGATGAGACGGAGCAACTACGTGGTCCGCTTGAGGCATTTGTTAAGGCACAGGCTAACACTCTGAAAGTCAGTGAACAGGGAAAGGAGCAGTTGGCAGACTGGAGGCAGAGAAGTAAGCTTGCTCATGACCAGGCAGTAGGAGCAATGATGGTGTATCAAATTGAACATCTTGTGTTGTAATCAGTGAATTTATAGACTTTTCCTAACAATATGTAGAAGACTTGGAGGGGTCTGGGATTGGAGGCGGCTCTCAGTCAACGAGACGGGTTTCCGGAGGCTTGAACCCGTGTGTTGGAAGCCATGGTCACTGTAGAGGAGCTAAGAACTGGAGACAGGTCGTAGGTAAGATTGTGCGCCACTCCAAATGCCCGAGTACGCACCTGTTCAACTACGTCCCATTCGAAGACAGCGCACTTCAATGATCTTTCCTAAGTCACCGTCCGCAAGGGTTTTCGGAACGACTGTAAGAAATATATGTACCGGCCCGGATTTCCGTATCTTTCTTCTTAGCCTCCACCATAAAATGTCAACGTCTGAGGATGCAGACCTTAAAGCAGCTGTTTTTCAGCGCCTTCATCCGCGCGTATATCTTGAACGCTTTGTTGCCGAAAATGTGCGACCCGACGGCCGTCAAATCGATGCATGGCGAGAGATTTCCGTGAATGTTGGTATGCACCCATATCGCCCATCCACACCGTGACTGACAGTAGCCTCGAGCTTCCATTTCCTCGGCCGATGGATCTTCCCTTGTTCGCGTTGGAAACACCACCGTCGTCTGCGGTGTCAAGGCGGAACTCGCTGAGCCAGAGTTGGATGCACCGACGCGTGGTTTTTTAGGTGAGTTTCAACCTAACGTGCACACTCTCAACTCAGCCAGTGACCAGTCCCCAATCTGGATGTCCCCGCCATCTGCTCTCCAAAATTCAAACCCGGGCCGCCAACGGAGGAAGCACAAGTGCTGTCGGATCGTCTGAACGAAATTCTAGTCACGTTGGTTTTTCGTCTCCTTGTCGGTCGGCCAGTCTAACATTGCGCTAGAACAATACCGCTCGAATCGCTGTGCATACATCCCGGAAAATCTGTCTGGGTCCTCTACGTGGACGCGACGTGTATAAATTATGACGGGAACGCTTTTGATGCTGCCTTGATGGCAATGGTCGCGGCGCTTAAAAACAGTGAGCGTATTCTACCTACCCAGAGGCCCACAGTACTCATACGACTTAGCTATGCTTCCAAAAGCGACATACAACGAAGACACAATGCGAACAACATGCTCCAGAAAAACTCTTTCCCCGCTCCAGATGAATAGTCTGCCCATCTCCATGTCTTTTGGCATCTTCGATTCGTACGTTCTCTCCGCCACATTTTCTTTTCGATGCTATTCCTAAGGTGCTTCTTAGTCACGTATTCCCGGACCCGACCTCGTTCGAAGAGCCGTTGCTTGACACGTCCCTCTCGGTGGTCATCGATGACAAGGGCAAGATATCTTCAGTGTCGCAAATCGGTGCAGATGTGGACGCGCTACTGACGTGTACTTCAGCGTCGCGCAAGCGCCACGAGTTTCTGTCCCAGCGAATATATCTATAGTCTTTCATCTTCTGACTTGCGACACATCAAAGGCAGGCCGACGAGGATCTCCTCACTTGACCTCACGACTGACCTTCCTGCCTCTTGGTCGTGTGCTGCCAGCTAGTGCATGATGATATAGAATCACGAAGGGCTTCAAATTTGGTCAAGGCCTGTATGGTTGTGGTGTCAAAGTCCTACAGTACAGCCGACGTTGTTAATAGTCTGGCCCCTTCTTCTGCTTGACTGCAGCCAGTTCAGCTCTCGCCAACATGTACGCAGGAACTGCCTTTGTTTCCGTATGTCTTTCCGCTCTCATGTTTTTATACGCCTGGACCTTGCCAACTGTGGACCGAGATTAGGTGCATGTTTGTTTGGTAGCTTGTGCAGGACAATGCTCCCTGTCGTGATCGCGCTCCAACAAGCCGGTAGTCTACACATCCATAAGATTCTAAGAACAACGCTCTTGACACTTGAAATGGACTCACACAACTAGGTGATCACTTTTTCTTAAGATTGGCTTGGTTCCAACCAAGATAAGATAAGATTTTTAAGATAACAACAGATTCACTCATTCAAGTAGCATAAGAGAAAACCCATTAATTCAGTATCAGTCATACTTAGACTGACGTCCATTTCCAGCACTCGAGCCAAAGCTTTTTGATTAGTTTGATGCTAGTGGAGTCCCATGACGTGATGGGGTCACCATTGGGCGTTATGAGGAGGAAAGAGATGCATTTTATGATGTGGTGGACTTTGTAGATGCTCTCTCGGATTTCAGCTGCCGCTTTTGCGTTCTCGGCCTGCGGAATGGGGAGCTTGGATATGCGGAACTGGAAGAGCAGACCCGTCATGACTGGGGGGTAGACAGGACCTGTCTTGAAAACATTTTGGGTCGAACTCCCAACTCGTGAAGTGCCGCTTGCAGCGGCTAGAAACCTTGCTTGAAAAATGGGGCTAATCAGACTAGAATGTGGCGGACAACAGAATAATGTGCAAGGAAGGAGAGGCTGGCTTAGCACTACTTAGCAAATGTTATAGATAGGTAGAGACGGCGCTAGGTCCCAAATTCCAATTAGGAACGGTCGTGTGTGAAAACATCGGAGACCTGTTTTTATTCACCGATTGAGTGACCGTGAGGCTGCTTCAGAGATACAAGACCTTGATACCAATATAAGACCGGTAGCCCGGAGGGGAATGACAGGAGGCAGAAAATAGGTATATTAACATACTCTCGGAGTCACTCGACAGTACACATGTAGAATGATGCTCAGGGATGTAATCAGAATCCGAGTTGCTATCACTCTCCATCTGTTGCCTGAGTACTCGGGCTCGAGCGGGTGCACTGCCTGGGATCGTTCAGTGCCATGTTCGTAGTACCATTAGCAGCTTGTCATATAGTGAATGTTCGAGCTCGAAGCCTTTGAACAGCTCCATCACCCCGTAGACCAGCTTTGCCACCGGCGACAGGCATGTATCAAGCCTCGAAGAACATCAAGAGCATGAACGGGGTCTATGGGGCACAGGAGGTCGAGGTGTGGTAGACAGGCGCGAGAGCTACCAGGTCCGGGTCCCTCGCGACAACGAAGGCATGGTATCTGTCTACCCGCCTTAGTTGTTGAATGTTCCAGAGCCAGAGGGTGATCAGAGAGCAGAAGTCGCGTCAGTGCTTTTCTGTGCTTCGTGATGATGTACATAGTGTCTCGCAAATGGCTCGATGTGCAGGTTTGCTCCGGGAAGGCAGCCTGAGAAGCTCGGGGCAGTTCCGGAGAAGATATGTCCAATATGTGAAGTCGATCTGTAGCTGGAGACCCGTCTTCAACCTCTTTAATCATCACTGTAAGTCTGACATCAGGCGGTGTTATACCAATCCAGCCGCGTCACCGGAGACATATACACATCTCTATCCGGCAGCGCAAAGGACTACCTGTATCACGGACTGTAAAACGAAAGCAGGATCCTCGGCATACGCGTTCATGGATTATCGATTACAACGCCAGACAATTGTTCTTGGCTTCATTGACATTGCTAAGCCGGTGCGCTGAAGCTGTTTAACATATATGTGGCGTTGCCTCGGAGTTCGGGGCGCGACGCGCTTCGAATTTTACAAGATTTTGAGGAAGAACCGTTCCTGCAAGGGCATTCCACTGAGAGGATGACACGCTGAAGAAGACTTTCTCGGTTTCAGCATTAGAATGTTTGCAGAGAATTTATAAAGGATCCGGAAAAGTCAGAAAGCAGACGAGACGAGTGCCGTATCATGTTGCGGTCTGGTTGTGGTAGTACGAAAGGTAATTTCAAGCCAGCGGCTGGAGGGAGAAGCCGCCGGTTTGTACTTGTTTGTAAAAGACGAGCCGGCGGTTAATTTCACCGGACGAAGGACCTTGACAAGCAAGGTGAAGTTCTCGGACGACGCCTGATTCAGCAAGTTTCTACGACTATATGTTATATTTTGACCACATATCAACAGCCAAAGCTTATACACACCTTTTGTTGCTCCAAACCAGGCTGCATCGCCGAAATCGCGTCGAATTTACGCGTAAAATAGTTCATTCTCCGTCAACATGGAAAATTGTCGTCTAGTGGTTTGTGTGTCGTGGACGGAGAGCGCGCTGTTGGGGAGGAGCCAAGCGCGAAATTACCTTTTTGGGATTTCTCTTGCCACTATCATGTATTCTCGTCCACCGACCGCCATACCATCCAGAGCGAGCACTGCGCGCCCTACCTCGTATCCCAGTCGTCCAAAAACAGGCCAAAGCCGCCTGTGGACAGCACAA
>QLPD01002635.1:0-24646 GCA_003314085.1 Hymenopellis raphanipes
AGATGCAATGACATTTGTGTAAAAATCGCGCCACGCCAGTTCTTGGTTCCACCGACCAAGTCCAGTCTCACGCGTAGCATCAACTGCCTTGGCGTTGGTGGCTCTCATAGTGGCTCGAATACATTCCCGTATTGAAATGACGCCGGCAGACAGGTATGGACTAAGATAAAACATAAGCCAACACGTAGATGCGAGATAGTAGTGGTCACCTCAGGCGGCTGGTACCGTTCGTTCCAACCCTGTCGCGGAAATAACTATACGTCTTCATGCGGCTCATATTCATAGAGTCCATTACACTGGAAGCGATGGGATTATAAGCGCCTAGCATGTCTGGACTAGCTCTGCTTTTGATGAATCGTCTCAAAATCTGGCCAGATTCATAATTAGTACACCGGGATTTGGCGGATGAGAACAATGAATGTACCTCTGCTGCTGCTGCTTCTCCAGCAGGCCAAAATAGTTCCATAGATTCCTTATCTTCACCCTGAAGTTCAAAACCTTCGATAAAAGTTGGGATTGTGCATGCGAAGAGGGGACCGAATCGAGCAGATTGTCGAACAGTGTTATTGTTTCTGTGTGGTTTTCCATTGTTCCCGAGATATTTTTGGAGATTCCCGTTTAAAAGAGGTTTCCACTTTCGATGATAGGCACCATAAACCTAAGAGAAAAAGATTAGTCACACACGTATCCCATGAAGGAAAATACTCACCGCAAAGGCTGTGTTGCTATTCGTGAACAAAACGCCAGGTTCGATGATACATTTGTCGTGCGAAACGGAAAATTTGATGCCCTTCTCCTTGGCCAGAGCACAGACTTTGATGTCGCGGCGTAACTCGTCGACTTCGTATTCAATATTGGCGAAGAGATTGGTACATCCAAGGGAAGTGAGAAGGTCGACTACCTGCAACGGCAGCTTTCGTCGAACATTAACGGTTACAGTGTGTAACGGAATGTCAAGTTCACCAAGCGAGCGCTAAACATGTACTGAGAAAACGCAAGAAAAGTGCTATAACGCTGACGAACATGTAACAGTCTGAGATTGCGCAACGTAAAATCAATGCGGCGCGCAGATCGATCGTGGGCAAGATAATCTTGAGGACTGAAGATGAAAATGACGATGAGAGGAATGTCGTCTTTACGCGCTTGAGCAGATGCGAGAGAAAGAGCTCTGTTGTCGCCGACTGATACAACTATAAGCACGAGGGCTCTACAAAGGCAAACATGAATTAAAGATGTGTACCTCGAAGATCGGCCATGCGCATCCAATAAACGACACACTCGCCCTTCACGGGTTCGTGGACCCCGTCCTCGACAGCTTTAAGCAAGATGGGCAAGGGCGGGTTCTCATTTGCGGCCTCGCCAGCCTCAGCGGTAGCAATTTTGTTCGGATTGAACGTGGGCGAAGGCGTCTGGGTAGAGGTTGCAGTTCGAGGCCTTTTGACGGGGTGTGAAACGGTATTAGAACGCTGTCGCTTGGTCATGGCGGGAGGGATAACTCGAAAGGCGGAGGTGATGGTGGTGGTATGAGAAAGAAAACGCATTCAGATCCGCCGCCTTGTTGACTTTATGTGATTGCAACTCGATCTCTCGTCCCAATCGAGCATCAAGTGGGTGACGTCACTTCCGATTCGCTCGACTTTTGCGCCTCCTGCGCCTCTTTCTCTTCGGCCTCAACAACTTCAATGTCCAAGGGAAACGTCAAGATAGCAGCAATACCGGTGAGCTGATTTAACTCTGCAACAAATGTCAGCAGCACGATATGGCCGTGATGTTCTATGCCTTACGTTGACCAGATTCATGCATACTGGAGAATATCACCACTTCTGCGCCCTTTTGCTGGACCGCTTCGACAAGTGCTACGTATTTCTTTCTCGTTATAGGATCGCTTGACCTATAACCGGATGAGCGGCGCAGTTTCGCGATAATATAATAATGACGAACCGGAATAGATCGTCCGAGATAAGCAATGTACCGATAGCGCCACGATCTGAAGCCAGTAGGACGTGGTTTGAGCCGTACCACGCCCTCATTTCATCCGATCCGAGCATCTTGAAGAACCTAGATTACTCAATATAAACACCCAAATGCTGGATACTTGAATAATACGTACTTGTCGAGAACAATACCTTCCCGAGCAAATTTGGTCTCTTTCAGTTGTGAAACGATCTGAAATGGGTCAGAGGCCTATCCAACGATGAGGAAAGATATACTGACCTCTGGACTTTTCAAGACTTCGACCAGGCTATGTACATGGGGACTGCTGATATGCACCTTGATAGTCTTCTCTCGCAAAGCTTTCTGGAGAACCTTATCTCCACGTTTCGTAGCCTCCTCCACCATGTAAGAAAGCACAGAGTCCCGAACCCATCCAGGACTGGCAATTACGATTGCTTTGAGACCCACATTCGCGTAAGGTATATGCCGAATAAACGCGTCGTATATAGACCCATAAAACTTGGTGAGAGCCTTTTCGTGTTGAGATGCACCAGAGGCAACGGCTTTGCGCGGAATGGAGACAGATATGCGGTGTGTGACAAGAGTCATATGTTCAGACAGCAAGCAGAATGCCGCGGTTCCTTCACCGCAAACAATAGCCCCGACTTCAGCGCCTCGGCCGGGCACGATAGCCTCTTCCACTCTGGCCAGGGCAATGCTATCCCAACCATCGGCTTTCTCAATGCGGACATCCCGATTGGCTTCAATGTCTAGCGTATGATGTGCTCCCAGTTTGACATGCTGATTTTCTGCAGTCACTCGACCGGATATGTGGAGAGCGGCAGTGGACGTATTAGCTGAGCTGCTGGCGTCACTGGTAGTGGATGCATCGGAGGTGGCCGGGGCTGCAGACGAGGAAAAGTCAACGCGGCTGACTTGGAGAGTAAGATTGACGCGGACGCGCTGCGATTCTGTGGATCCAGTCGCAGACGTCTTCTGTACGCGGCTATGAAAATATCAGAGAGAATATAAAGTCGGAGGCAGGCGACTCACCGAATAGCAGGGGCTCGTACTAGATCGTCCTTTTGGATGAGATTGTACAGATGCCACATGTCTTCATCGTCCTCAGGTCGCAGCGTAACATGTCCCTAGACCAAAAATTAGAAAACATCAACAGATTACGAAGGGTTTTCAGTTTACAGCGCCATGTTTGTCAATAAACTTGTTGACCAGCTTCATGGTCGACTTGAAAGCCCTGACTTGCCATTTTGGATCCGATCCTCGACTTCGACCTCAACCGCTAAATGTCCTAGCAAGCCGATATCCAAGGCATTATCATGCACTCGTGGGACACATTAACTAGTCAAGACATCTAGAACGCATTCTTCACGATTATTTCTCTGGTCTCCCACCCCCATGACAGATCCTACATTCTATACTGTAATCAAGGAGACAGAAAACAATGACGGGTATCCGAGTTAACTCCTACGTGCGTACTATAACTGCAAAACATCAAAACTGATATTGGAAGAGACGTGTCACATCCCCAATGAGGCCGAAAAGGATACACGAGAACACGAGGCAGTTTCTCGCAGCTACCATATGTACAACTGAAACCAAGTCATGTTTCCTATTAACCAAAAACGTAGTCCACAGTCCATCGTCCATCGTCCATAACAGTAAGTAACAAGTATACAAACATTAGCAGAGTCCATCCATCATTAAAAAGTTTCTCCAAGAAGTCTGTCCACCATAGCGTTGATCCTCGCCTTCTTCTCCGTCAAGTCCACGCCAAACCTCTCCTCTAAATGCCTCCTTAGATCCTTCTTCGTAACACTGTTGAGATCCGCTGTACGCAGGACAGCCCTCAGCTCCTGCTCGATTTCTGTGTCCGCAGGCAAGCCCGGGAAATCCGTATACGGCGCCTGGTACCCCATCGGAGACTGCGTATACTGAGGTGTATTCCGTCCAGAATTGAAACCCGACGGCGGGAAGGGCATGTTCTGCTTGGATGGCGCCGGAGAATAGGAACGAGCGCCGGGCTCGTAGTACGTCTCACGTCCGTACAAAGACGCAGTGTAGGATTCCGCGTATGCGTTGTTATCCTTCATCTTCGAGGGTGGAACCCAAGAACCGATACTGTGATTCGACTCTTTGTCCCATAGTTCGTTTTCCTGTAGTTCATTAGGATGAGGACGAGAGCACTATAAGTAGCGACGTACATAGTCATTCCACGACTTGAGTGGAATCGCCCGTGGGTCAAACTTGCCCTCATCCTGTAACCACATCAGTGGTCCATATAGCAGTTATAAATAATAGAAACGTACGTGAACAATCATCTTCTTTCCAGACTCTCCCATCACCATACGCGTCGCTCCCCAAGAGAAGTCGTCCATTTTCCAGAATGAATAGAGAGGGAGCAAAAAGGTGAAGATCGGGAACGAGATAACGTAGAACAGCATCCATCCAATCATATCCCACTTCTGGCGGAATATGAACACCAGCGCTTGAAGACCATAGATAGCTGCTAGCATGATGATAGAAGTGGTTGGGTACGCCTGATGCGACGTGACCACCAGATAGACAAGGTAGACGATCTGAATGAAGGTTAGAAGGGCCAAGAGTGGCTCGTAATGGAAACACCCACGTAGACCAACATAATAGGCTGCGTTATAGTAGAAACGAGATCGACCATAACAACGAAGCGCATTGAGAAACAGCAGAAACCACACAACTGATCCAAGAACACGAGTTCCCCAAGATTGTGCACTGTCGAGTTGATCCAACGCCGACGCTGAGAGAGCAAAACTTTCCAGTCATCGGGTGCTACAGTATACGCCCTTGCGTCTCGAACAAACTGTGTCTTGAAGTTTGGGAAATGCTTAAGAAGAAGCGTCGTCAAGTATCGATCTTCACCGAGGTGGAGAAGATTCTTCATGTGCAGAGTATCCACCCGGTTCTCCGAATAATCTTTGATCATCTGGTGAGAGATCAGCAGAGGCTTCTGGGTGTCGGATGTTCTCAGCCTGAAGAGCGTAAAGCAACCAGGAAGACAGGTAACGGAGCCGAAGAGACTCTCGAACGCTTTCGCCATGTGATGAGAGATGAAGTACTCGTAGACCTGCATCATGGTGATGATGGATTGTTTCGCGTTCGCCAGCGACGTTTCACCACAAACGCCAAGCAGTTTCTTGTCGCGAATCATGCTGAGAAAAGGTCAGATGCGAACCGTAATGTACAGGAGGAATAACACACGAGGATATGAGCCTATTGACTGAATACGGGTCTACAGTCGTATCGGCATCAATCGTAAAGAGATATTCGTAGAAGGTAGGATTAACGCCGATTACGTTCTTGATCTGGTGGTACATTTCGAGTTCCATAGGGTTCATGGGCGAATTAAAGTGAACCTAGAGGACGCGTCAGGAAACACATCGACGGAGAGCCACCGAAAGCACACATACCTTGTTCAAGAAATGCATAACGACCATCTGAGAGTCTCGCTTTCCGCGATTTCCTGGTCGCGAGCGCTCAGTCGGCTTGCCCACTTTCACGACAACCAGATACGGAACGACATGTCCTGCGACTTCGTACAGACCAGAGTAGATCTTGCCCATGTTATGCTGTTTCGCGCCTTCCCCTAATGAAACGAAACTCAATGGCTCAGGATCCAGGTTTGGATCGGAGCCCACGATGTCCAGGACAATACGAGGCGTCGGACGATCGTTACCGGAACCAACAATCATACCATCGCAGATGATTACAAGCAATTTGCGTTTGTCGTCGTAGTTCATTCTCGCCAAAGAGTCGATGGTGGTGCGCAACGACGACTCTCCTTCCGTATAACAAGGCACCTGACAAATGACGAACTTGTCATGATCCTCTGGGGCACGCAGGGCACTGAAGTTGAGCGCAGCAAGGAATTTGAACCCAATAATAGAGACCATGAGGATGGCGATGACAAGCAGGAGGTATTTCGAGAATTGACAGGCCGCCGACTGACGATTATCCACCTTGCCAATGAGGAAGAGATTCCGCAAACACACTTTCTGGCGCTGGAGAATGTCTTTGTCGATGTTTAGGCCATCCAACTCTTTTGTGATATCCGTGCCACCAGCGAATTTGAACACGTCGAGGACACTTTTGTGCATGAACTCAGTGTTCGTATCATCTGGCGCGCGCGTGCCGGGAGGGGTACGGACAGCGGGAGCGAAAGTGGTGTATGTGGACACATCGTAAACCAAGCCATTGTAGATCCCAATGGATTTCCCAGCGGCGGCTTTGTTCTTGATGTCCTTCGGGGTATAGCCTACGAAACCAACACGGGCTGTGTAACGCATCGTCACCATCTGTTCCCAATACCAATCAGGCCGGGAGTCGTTGGTGAAGACCCGGAAGTCGTGGTAGGCGGCATTTGTATCCGTGTTATTAGCCGAATCGAGAGTTACGAAGGGGCTGACATGGCCATCAATCCCATCGCATAACGCGCTAACCTTGGGAAGCTTCAGCAAACGAAACAGTAGACGCTTGAACCAACCTACCTGAACTGGGAATATATTATCCGATGAGGTTCCACCGTACTTCAGGATCAGTTTACTCGGCACCACATTGACTGCGCGTAAATGTTGGGCGGTAACAACACCAAGATCGAAGACTTCTCCACGAATGGAAGTATAGACAAGTGACGACTTCGAGTTGAACTCAGCAAGCTCGCCCGTATTATAGACGTGCTGCGTTGGGCAAATCAAGTCTCCAAGGAAGATGATCACAAAAATCGTGCACCCGCAAATGAACCAGATGAGCATGTTCAACGCAAGCTTCTCTCGCCATGCCTGTCGGACATCCATGCGTTTCATCCGTCCAATGTAAGTGAGCAGGAACGTCGGAACCCACCAGGTGAGCATCCAACAAAGCGCCACCCATCTTCTGCGAGCAGACGATTCCTTGATGATCTCGGCAACTTCGCCTTCTTGTATCTCGCCAGGCAAAATTTCTTTCTCTCCCGTAGGCTTTTTATCGTTGGCCTGGAACATGTTCCTAGATGGCGCGTATGATTCCGAGCCAAACTCCGATGCGATATCGTCTCTTTGGCTGAGATCATCACTTCGCAGAGAACGGTTTTCAAAGTCGTCTGTGTACATATCTGCGCGCCTAAATGGACCGGGCGAGGCGTTGGCAACCAGAGGAAGTGCGGCCGATGAAGCTTCTCGGTGATCCCATACCTGGTCTTGATCTTCTTGTGGCGTCGATGGGTAAGGACCATACGGATCTGAGCCTTCGTTGAGTCCCGCCATTACTTCAGCATCTCGAAGACGATTCCGTTTCTGCTCATCGACATCCTGGGCACGAAGAAAATCTTCAAAGAGATGGAACGCCCATTGGGAGAGGTACACCTATGAAATAATCAGCTAAAAGGTTATTCTGACGACTTCTGCGACCGACCTTATCCGTCCCTAGTACGGCATCGGCCTCTCCCAACCCGAACACCATCGCTGCGCTCTCCACTCTATCCGCAGGATCCATGTCCTCCACTCCAGCACTATCTAGGCACACCTTGTACCTCTCGCAAAACTCAGCAGGCGACATCCCTACTTCGAATACGTTCACCACCTGCTTCGCAATCTCTGGAATCCCCATACTCCTAAGCTGCCCCCGAACACTTCTCCCCTCGAGCTGGTTCGGGAGCTGCGAGTCGTTCGGATTCACGCAGAAGACGTACCAAGCCTGCGTCTCGTCAAGCGTCTCAAACAGCGTGTCCAGCGCCAATTTGAATTCACCAGCAACACACGCCGCACGGGCGGTATGTCCTTCCTCTTCCTCCTGAACTGTCTCGTCAACCTCAACCCGGCTATCACGATATCCTCTTCGAACGGTACTTTTCCGCCTGGTTGAGGGCGCGCGCATTGGCTTCATCGCCTGCTGAGCTGCTACAATCGTCTCCTCATGTCGCGGGTGTGCCTGCGTTGCAATGGCCTTCGCCGAAAATAGTCCCTTGACGAAGGGATTCTCCGAGCCGGTACCCTCCAGATTGTCCGCCGCACCCCTCAGCAACGACACGAAATCGGGATTCAACGCATCCATATTTCGTTCAAGGAACCCTTCCGCCGAATAGGTAACCGAGCCGTGGTAGTGATTCACAGTGAACGTGGGGAACCCAGCACGGTCCATCGCGCCGGACTTGAACGAGGTATGATTTCCCCACCTCTTCTGAAATGCTTCCACCATCGACTGATCCGTCTTCCTCGGCATCCTACGCGCCTGATCGTCCATTATATGAATCAACCCACCAGGCCGGTTTTGTAGCACTCTCAAACATTCCGTATTATCGAAGTAGGGCACCTTCGGAACGAACTGCGACACACCATTCGCGGCGTACTCTTCAGCATTGTTCTCGAATATGGATCGCTGAAGCCAGTGGTGGAGACGCTCGTTAGCAAAATTGACGCAGAACTGGTCTAGAGAGTTGGGCCGGCTGGACATGTCCTGCGGTCCAGGTAGATCAAGCAGTCCAATGAAGGTCGAGAAGTCATCCTTGCAGAGGCGCTGATTGATATGCTCATTGACCCACGCGAAGAGCAGAGAATAGAGCGTCTTCGCCAAGTCATCTCGGTTATCTGACGCGCCATCTGGATCAAGGAAGACAGTGCATAGTTCCTTCTTGACCAACTTGGTGCGATACGACAATGCCGCCTCCAAATCAGTGGGGTGTACCCCCAGGAAATCAGCGACGATCCCCAACACGTCTGTATTCCTCACGACGGCAGCATCTTCGTTTCTATGTCGATCCACCACGAACTCTAAATTCCCTAGATGTAAGATGGCGGCGACAAGCTGACACGTCTGAGCTACGTGTCGCTTCGAAAAGCCAATCGTCTTCAGCGCGACCTTGAGCTGGTCAAATCGGACATGATCGTTGTCCTGCGGTCCATTCCCCACCCGGCTGGTATTTCCCAGGTACCGGTACCCCGTTTTATCACCCAGATGAAGATGGGCTCTTTCCTCCGGTGACGCGCCAGCAACGAGATAATAAAAGATGTGGAAATTGCGCTCTCCAGAAGGCAGAGTGCAGACCCGGTTGCGCTCGAGATAGTAGTCAATTGTTTTAATACCACAAACACGACCGCGATCATTGAACTGCAGCTCGGTATATTTACCGAACCGGGAGGCATTGGCGTTGAAAAGGGTACGGCAGTTTCCAAAGGATTCGAGAACGAACTCGGATGCGGGGATCTGGGAGCCGAGCTTGGCACCTTTTTTGCCCGGACTGCTCACACTGAGCTCCAGGATGCTCTTGATGGCTAGACGACGGTTCTCAGATTTCCCGCTAGAGGTTTCGCCACTGTGTACAGCGTGAGGTCCAGTTTCGAGCCGGTTATTATTGGTAGTACGCACGTAAATACTATGCATTCGTCCTGCGTTGTCCGGCGCATGTGGTAATAGGCATTGTTGGCGAGCTGGAAGATGTGTGGGGGAAGAGTTTCCTTGTCCCTGTCCGTATTTCGGTAATTGCTGGCGTACTGCTGGAGTGCAGCGTCGGAATTAGAGGTGACATATTTATGTGGATTGAAGGCGACGAGACCAGATGCGCCGACCGAGGTGTAGATGTTGTCTGCAAGGAACCGCTGCCTCAGGCAAGCGAGAATAACGTCGTCTGCAATGGATGAGAGCTTGGAGATGTCGGTCACCGTCTCTAGACGCGTATGGACGCTGGACTGACGGTCCATCGTCAGCGACGGAGGCAAGCAGGAGGCGAGGTTGTTTGTCACTGACCAAACATGTGTCCTCGGCCTCTGATGCCCTCTGTCAGGCCATCATTATTCCCGTAACGGTCTCTCCGTGGCCGCTCTTTGAAACAAGATTTAATTGCTGCATAGCCCTGGTTCAGGTCGTTATGTTGAGTATTGGTGCCTAGATATTTCGTCCGTCGAGGAACGCCGACTCGGAATCTGAAGGTCGGGGTATCGTCTGGTAGACCTTTTCACTCGCGGAACGACGACGGATACTTGCTAATGCTGCATTCTTGCGGATAACGGTTCGTTTTCCTTCTGCGTTGGGCCAGCAGCATCGCATATCTGTGCCGTTGGTCGTCGTAGTTGAAGAAAAGAAAGAAGATGCGGAAGTGCGCACGCAATACCGACTGCGCGATCGGCGATCGGCGAGGCTCCGGTCTGAATCTTGAGCTCAGACTTGAAGCTTGAAGCTTGACGCGTACGCGTACGCGTGTACACAGTCCTCAATCTCGAACTGATGCGACGCCCTTTTCGTTACCAGTCTCATTTCTACTTTCTACTATGTATTTGTTTGCAAGCGAATCAAGATAGGTTAAATAAATTACAAGGTTATTCAGTGTATCAAAGCTCAAGGTTTAGAACCGCGAGGATGATAAGAAGAGTGGTGAGTATGGAAGGTAACAAGGTAGTTGAGGCATTGTTGCCAGTATCCGAAGCACCCGTCGAAGAGCCGGAAGACGCGTTAGAGGATAAAGAGTCGCCATTGCTGCAAAACTCAGGCTGTTAATGCAAGGCATACTTGGAACAAAGAAGGCTTACATGACAAGCTATAACCGCGCGCCGACATGGTCAGCTTCAGTTCGGGGCAGATCGAAATAGGAACATACCAACGCCACTGTTAAATGCATCTAAGTAACATATTTGTGATTGAGAGCATTCACTTACAATGTCCACCAACTACAGGTCTCGCTTTGAAACCTTCCGGCGAGCCGTCAATTGTCTCATACCAGTCTCGAAGTGTAGCCGAGCCTTTTCCACTCGCAGCCGCGTCTTTGACAGCACTGATAAATAGATCTCGTGTCGCAGTGTCCGTCATGATAGCAGCAGTCCATATCTCCCAGTCTGAGAAACCGTTGAGTATGTGACAATCGAAGAGAGAACAATGAAATATGTACCACTCTTGGTGTATGTCGCACTGGGAAGTTACGAGCTCAGTGACGTACATCACACAGGCGGGAGACGTACCGACTGTCTAGAGGAACACCGAACTCGTCTATGCATGACGTGTAAGAACTGGAACGGAACGTAGACGCCATGACTCACTAGCTTTAGTCGGATAGAACTTCGTTTCTGTGAAACGTTTAGCGAGGTGTTCGATGGACCACGAAATTGAGCTTACGCATCGTGTAAATCTCTTCTGGGAAGAGGCTCAGATTGAGCAACTTGTCAGAGAAAAGATTATAGGTTAATCCCCAGCTATGAAAAGGACATTAACACGAGTGAAGACGGTGATTGCCATGTCGTTTATGTACCTAGAATCGTTACCGTACTAGAGCGAGATCAGTACGGACCTCAGATTGTCAATCACAAGTAGGACGTACATTGAGCGTCAAATGGGTCTTGTCGGATGATATGGCAAGCTCCTGCCATTGTTCGGCATATGACGAGGCGATAGACTGCCACGAATATGAGTCCGATGTTTGAGAATGTGAAGAAACGATAACTAACACTGTAGTTGTTACTTCTCGAGTCGTCACCTAAAGTCTCGGCTATAACAGACATAGCCTTAATACCAATGATACCTTTGATAGCAAGGTTTGTCTGGTTTGCGAGAGTCCCGGCAAAGTCGTCCGTGCTAAGTTGGTGTGCAGGGACCAGGGAGTCCGCGATCAAGAACTGTGTCCACTGATCAAGGAGGTTGTACTGAAGATCTCGTCAATGAAGAGGTAGAGTCGAGAGCTCCGGCGAAAACGAACATATTTAGTCAACTGCGACGTGTCTCCTGTTTTCTGGGCGTAGCTCAGCGCCATGATCAACATATTTCCACTTTCTGTAGAGGTCGTGAGACAGTAGGAGGGCATGCATCTGCCTTATACTGACCTTCAACAGGCATGGCTTCGTCTTTGCCGTCATTATGGCCTGTGGCGTTAGGATAATGAGCACCTGATAGTAATGGTCAGTTGTGGAGCTCCCAACGTAGAGAGATCGTACCCATGTCATGT
Source organism: Hymenopellis raphanipes (assembly GCA_003314085.1). NCBI lineage: Eukaryota > Fungi > Basidiomycota > Agaricomycetes > Agaricales > Physalacriaceae > Hymenopellis > Hymenopellis raphanipes. The sequence goes on from QLPD01002635.1 coordinate 11,888, forward strand.
ATGCTGTAGGCATTCGGGTACTGTCCGGTAGCCTGGTATTCGAAAAGGACATCGAGCAAGTACCGCCCAATGTCAGGGTTTGTGTACAAGTAGAGTGGCCATGCCGGGAAGATGACATCGACCGTATTCATGTTCTGTTCCAATTGGTTAGACCCAACGGGAGCCGAAGGTACTGACTGGACGTACGCCATTACTTGAGATTTCTGGAGCACAGGAATGTCATTCTATGCATCAAGCTGAAAACGGATAACAAACCTTTCATAAACACGAGGATATCGCTGGTATTCCAAGTGCCATCCGTACTTTTGGAAAGTGTGATTTCAGTAGCACCAAAGGCTTGCCGAATCGAAAGTGCAACTAGTCCAGCATAGTCGGCGGAAATTGCGGATGCGTCATTCTCCACCTGTGAATCCAAAGCACTCGCACGATTAAGCGCATCACCGTAGTCTGATAAAAACGAGGGTATCTAGATACATTGATCAATGCAGGAATAAGCTTGAAAGCTGGAAACTACGCACAGCATCGGAAATCGAGGAAAATTTACTAAAAAAGTAAAGACTGCGTTCTTGCATCTCGCCTGCAGCCCGAATGTATTGAATGACGGGATCGCGGACATGTCCTATCGCCACAACGACGGGATCAGTAGCCGTCTTTACATCACCGAGATTGTGGGCAAATGCAAAGACGGGCCAGTTATCTTGGATCGCGCGGTAGTTCGTATCCTGCGTGTTGTTCAGAGTTCCTGCAGTGACAAACTGCGCGCGAACGTCGACATCGGGGCCAGTTTGGTATGTGAGACCGTTCACAGCAGAAGTTGCATAGTACATAGACCCATCTGTTGGTAAAGATGTTAGTCGCATCATCGGCATCTTAAAACGTGATTTACATTGAGTCTGATCACTGATTTCACCAAAGACCGCAGGATCCTGAAGCTGGATTTGGTGGGTGATAGCGCCTTCCGTCGACGTTGTCCAGTTGATTGCGAGTGCGCTATCACCAGATACCCACTCGCCACTGATATCAGTGTAAACTGACACGCTGTGCGAGCTCTCATCTGAAGACGCGGCTGAGAGTGCCATGTAAGAGAACGGAAAAGAATGTTTCGACAAATCATTAGGCTGGTATGTCGTCAGATGCTGAAAGGTCCAACACGTTCTACGTACCTCTACTGGGCTTAGAAAGGTGATGGTAAGATCAACGGCTCCTGCGGACATAACGAATTCCGTCTGCGTGGCCGTGAACTAGGAATATAGTAAGAAACACATATCGGACGCGTCGCTGGATGTCACCTTCGCATTGAGCTGCGTAGCCTTCGTGAAATTGGGCTCAATCCTAGGATCTCCCATGAAACTGTAAGGGACATCGTCGACGCGAATGAATCCAGTCCATGCGGTAATCTGCATTGTGACTTAGTCTCGGTTTCTCAAGAATGCTGCATGGCGAACCCGACCAGCCCAGAACTGTGCCCAAGCATCGTTAAGAGCTGTTCCACCGCTGCTTTGCCCTAGCCACGTTGAGAGATATGGAGAACGAACCGCCAAGGGTTGTGATGGAGGAATGAAGGGAGAAGAAGTGACGTCGCCCAGAGCGGCAGAGAAAAGAAAAAGAAAGCAGCACGCTGCAAAACAAAACATACTCAGAGAAGAGGAAAGAGACGTAAGATAGGGCCATAGCCGACGAATCTGTACATATGCTAATCCAATTGATGAAACAGATGGAATCCACAGGCTCGCGCTCAGCACTAGCTCGTTGTCAAGGATAAATAGGTGGCCATCACGTCCAGGCCGCTGTCCAGTCGTCGCTAGTCACCTCTAACATTTCAACGTGTCAGAGTAAGTAAAGCAGTGACACTAAAAGAGAAAAGGTCTGACGTTTGTCGCGAGATGGTTGAATATGTGGCGAAAGGACATCCGATCGTAATTCAGAAACACACACGCCCACTTCCACCTACTTTGATGTGTGCTTGTTTAAACAACAGGTATCATCTACGTTTACCAAATGTCGATTCCCTTACGGCTGCATCGCCACTCTAATTGCTTTCGCCAAGTCACAGTCATCCGTATCGCCATGCACATCCCACATATTGACACCCAACATTCCAACTTTCTCAGCGAAAGACGCCTTCATTCCAAGCGACTCGGGGTCATCATAAGTGACTACCTGACCAATTTCTGGCGAGCGTAAGAAGGGCGTACTGGAGCACTCATCCCAATCCTGAATGAAACCGGGCCCTGCAACGAATGTTGTCCTTCCGTCAGTCGTGTTCGGAACGAGCGCATTTTGGGCGACGAGGCGACGAAATTGAATCTGTCCTTCAAACTTTCCTTCGTCTGATACGAGAGGGGTAGTGTTGGAATCTTGACGAGGGAGGAAGCGCCCGCGCAGTTTTGTGGCATTAGACCTTGAGACGTATCCGTAAGAAGGCAAACCGAGCACCATTTTTGAGGAAGGGAATCCGGCAGCGGTCCAAGATTCAAACGCTCTGACAGCATTGGCATCGGGTTGACTTGAGTTGTGACACGCGTCGTAGAATGGAGCATTAGGTCCTGGCCTCGATGAAGCTAGATGGAACGCAGTCAGAATAGTTCCAGGGAAAGAAATATTACGCACAAGACCAAACATCATAATTCATAATAAGAATCCAATCTAACACCTTTGCAAAGTCTGCTACATTCTGCATCGGCCGTCCATCTCTGTCAGCAAATGGTGTTGGTTGAGTAGCGGCAGTGATCATAGCATCGGCAGGAAGAACTGTGCGAAGCAATTGCAGAAAGGTAAGAAAGTTGGCGGAGTCACAGTGTGAAACTTGATTGCCGGATTCGCCTTGAATGCCGGGATACTCCCAGTCGATATCGATGCCATCCAACTTGAACTCCCGATATGCTTCGCGAATATTGGTGGCAAAGGTGCGTCTAGTCTCGTCTGTCGCAACTGCATCAGAGAAGTGCCTGAATTCACAATTAGGAACGCATATAAACACGCAAGTGAGACAACGGACTGGCTACCAGTCCAACCACCGATGCTAAGTTTCACTTTCTTCCCATTGGCGTGCGCAACAGTGACGAGACGCTCAAGCAAGCTAGGCGCGCCGGATGGATCATCCCACGTTAACATGAAGTCTTCAGTTGGGAGTGCAAAGGCGAAATCGATCCAGTCGTATAGGTTGAAGTTAATTCGTTCGGGAGGAAATTCGTCGCTGATCCAATCAGGATAGTACGTCATGACGAGCGCGGATTTACTGGAAGAAGGTTTTTCAGGAGACACAGACGATGTCGAGGCTTGGGAGGGATAGGCAAATACAGCTTCTTCTCCGTGTGCGGCGGCGGCTACAGGCGTACTAGACGCGCTGGAAGTCGGCGTGTTTGCGAGCGAGGAGTTAGCCAAAGGCGAGGCGGTCGTCCGAGAGGACGGGGATGTTGAATCTGCGACCGGCGCAGCAAGAACAACATAGGCTGTCAGAGAAAGGACATAAAGCGATTGAAAAGGCAAAGTAGACTTGTTGGGAAAATATGGAATCATAATATGAATGTACCACCAGGGTAAGGAAGAAAAAAGAATGAAATGGCGACCGCCATGTCGCCACGGCTCTTATACTAGAAGGGTGTAGGCAAACAAGTCCAAGCAACGCGTTACGTCATCTCCTCCTTTCTTCCTACGACGACAGGCAAGGTATAGGACAAAATTTTCTGGACATATATCAAGCCGATGCGGTCAATGGCAATTATGGTTACCTCCCTGCGTCTCCCTTCGTCATGAAGACCGCACGAACTACGCTAACACGTGAACCCGCAACGCATGTCCATGAGAACAAGTTTCATGTTCCCAAGCGTGCTTAGACCTTTTTTATCCTCTGCTTCGCCTCCTGACCTCGAGAGATGCATGGTGCAGTCCTGTCAAACGCGATCAGAAGATTCTGGCGGCCATGATATCACCGCCTGCATCGTCCTTTATAAACCAGATGCGATTTCAGAACAGTCAATCTGTGCACGATGCTCAGACTGATTTGCGTTTTCATCTTCGCCAGCTATGTCCACGCTTTGGCCTGGACCGCGACGCCCTTTAATCCACCTTCGATTCCTCTTGCAGTGCGCACTCCATACCTCTCTGCATGGCTACCCCAGGGATCTGGCGTGGCGCTTAACGATGGATGGCCCACTTTCTGGACTGGTTCTGTATGTAGATTCACGAAGTTAAGTATGCACTAATCGATGCTCGGATGACAGATTCTAGGATGGGCGGGCTTTGTTAAAGTCGACGGGGTCGCATATAGCTTCTTGGGTGTACCATCTGTTTCAGGTGCTTCGTTCCAAAAGGCCGTCCAGACCGACTTTGAGGTGGAGTTGACGAGTTTATGTCGACGATAACATGATGTTCTTATTCTTCCGAACAGTTTACCGCAACGCAGAGCAATTTCAAACTGACAGCCGGACCAGTCGATCTGACGGTTTCTTTCCTGAGCCCAGTCGAGGTAGCTCTACGACTGTTCTTCGCACAATCAAATGCTTATCGCCGCAGGCTAATGATCTCGTCAAACAATCAATTCCGTTTTCATATATGGCGGTGTCAGCGGCTTCGAACGATGGTGCATCTCACTCGGTTCAAGTATATTCGGACATCAGCGCAGAATGGGTTTCTGGTGACAATAGCTTGGTCGCCAACTGGTCTACTACTTCGGGAAACGTCCTTACGCACCAGGTTCAGCTGTCGAATCCTAGCGTTTTCTCGGAGATCAATGACCATACACAATGTGGGTCTGTCGGTCTATAAGTAGTCTTGAGTCCTCAGACACCATGCAGATGGCGCCGCATATTATGCTGTTCTTAATGTAAGTCCTCAACGCTTGTTTCAGCTCCTCTATGACACGTAGCATCTCAGACGGCGAGGACGACCTACCAGACAGGAGCAGATGTTGCTGTCCGCGCCCAGTTCATCAACAGTGGTTCGCTCCCGAACACCCAAGACACGTCGTTCCGCGCCATTAGCAACAATTGGCCAGTATTCGCCTTGGCTCAAGACCTCGGCTCTATTACAGGCGCGACAGAACCTGTCGTGTTCGCCATCGGTCATATCCGTGATCCTGCCGTCAGCTACATCGTCGAAAACAACGGACGACAAAATCGGAGCCTATTTTTCTGGAGCAAGTTCTCTAGTCCTGCCGCCCTGGTTTGTACTACATCCTCCTTCCGATCAGGATTTAGGCTGACGCATGTACATGCCAGATTGACGACTTCTTATCAAATTATGCTGCTGCTCTTGCCACCGCTACTGCTTTCGATGGACAACTCCAGAGCGACGCCACTGCCATCTCGTCAGATTACGTCGGAATCGTGGCGTTGTCTGTACGTCAAGCCTTGGGCGCGACGGAACTCACGATCTCCAAAAACGGCGACGGAAGCTGGAACACAGATGATGTGATCTTATTCATGAAGGGTACTAGCGATTTCATCCTAAAATGGTTTGTGCTTAAGACCATCCACAGAAATCTCTAGTGACGGTGTAAGATGCGTGTCCCGATAACATGCTCGATGTACTAAGCTTACGCAGAACACGAATACGGTGGACGTGATATTCCCTGCTTGGCCCGTGTTACTTTACACGAACCCGGCTCTGGGGAAATATCTTCTGGAAGGTCTGTTCAGATATCAAGCCACCGGCCAGTACCCGAATGCATGGAGTGTACACGATCTCGGTAAGCCTTCCGGCTTTCACTGTATTGTACATTGATCCAGTGCCACCAGGTGCGCACTATCCTCAAGCCATTGGTCATAACGATGGCGCAGATGAGGCGATGCCGGTGGAAGGTTCGTCGGTTCTACGTTGAGTTAGTTTAGTTAACACCCGCCCATAGAGAGCGGAAACATGGTCATCATGGCTCTGAGTTACGCACAACGAACGAATGACAACTCTCATCTCAGCGCCTACGTACGTTCATTGTGTGCTGTTTTCTTTCCTAACCCTGAGCATTTCAGTCGGACCTCCTCGATCAATGGACGCAATTCCTCATCACTGACTCTCTTATTCCTGCTAACCAAATCAGCACTGATGATTTCGCGGGACCGTTGGCCAATCAGACTAATCTTGCCATCAAAGGTATCATTGGAATCAAGGCTATGGCAGAGATAGCCTCGATTCTTGGGGATACCGCCAAAAGCAATAATTACAGTGTACGTCTCAAAATCAACTGATTCTTGGGGTTTCCAATATAGCTTGATTTTCAGACAATCGCAGCAGACTATGTGACACAGTGGCAGACGCTTTCAGCCTCTGATAGTGGCGACCACTTGACTCTAGCTGTGAGTAACAAACTTGCACTGATTTAAAGTCATGCCTGAATTCTCTTCCATAGTACGGAAACTCGAGCAGGTGCGCGCAACTGTGGAAACATCCATAGTTATCTCAATTGCCTTGTCTCTAGCTGGGGACTCTCTTACAACCTCTATGCCGACAAATTACTGGGCTTGAATCTCTTCCCTGCGTCTGTCTACGAAATGCGTACGTGGTCATCTTTTGCCTGAGCAGCCCTCTTCAATTCGAGTAGAGACGGCCTGGTATAAGACTGTCAGAGGTGCGTTTAGAGGTGCTCAAGTGAAATGAAGGCTGAAGGTGATTGTCAGAACCGTTTGGTGTACCGCTAGACACAAGGTGAGCGTACCCATATTTCGCTGCTGTCAGGAGTTCAACCCCTCATCCTTGAGGCATACATACACGAAATCTGGCAAGTGATTCCGGTTAGAGAACAATTTCAACTTGGCGCTGACTGAGCATAGATTGGGAAATCTGGACTGGGGCTATTATGACTGACAATGAAGCCCGCGATATCTTCATCTCTGCTGTGAAATCCTGGGCTTCAGACGGTCTGAGCTCCCAGCCATTTGGTGACTGGTATGAAACTACCAATGGCAGTCCGAATGGCTTTAGGGCAAGGCCTGTTGTTGGTGGTCATCGTAAGTCCATATCCGTTGTAGTAACGTGTGTGTTAAACGACGTTCTTTCCCAGTTGCATTCCTGGTGCTGTGAACGTTGAAGTGGAATTGAAATCTATCTCATGAATTGTGAAAGAAGAGACGTATGTTTGAGTTGTCCTGTACCAATATATATTGTTTCCTGTCATTCGTGTCCATAGCGGAGCTATGCAAGAAAAGGGCAATAAACGAGTAAGTAACTGACAGTGATGATGACAAGATGATGGCAGTAGGAGTGATTTGTTGTTGCTTGGCTCACACCATGGCGAACAATGTTCTTCTCCCTCCCCGAGTGCCCGGACAACAAATACCCGGTGGGCTCGACGACGTTCGCAACGCCTGTGCAGCCGTCAGCCACATTCGGCACCGCAACGTTGGCCGGTCAGCCCGCTCTCGTGCTCGATGAGGTCGCCTTTACCGTTTACTACCCAGCGAACGTCGCCGCTCGGCCCAGGAAAGGCGTGGATTGGGTGCTTCGGCCGTTAAACGAAAGCTTGAAAGGCTTCGTCAGCTTTGCCGGTGCGTGAAGCATTCGTACCCACCGAATGGCACACTGACGCGCAGCCCTGCAGAATCAATTCCAAGTTGGGTCTTGCGCCCTATCGTATACCTCTACGGAGCCCTGCTTAAAGTATGACCCATCTCTGCTTCATTTCGATAATGACATGACGCCCCTCCCGTATGCGTAGATTCCTGTGTTTTCGAACGCGCCGCTATTGAAGCCGAAAGAAACGCCTTGGCCTTTGATTATATTCTCTCATGGACTTGGAGGCAGTCGTACGGCGTACAGGTCAGTCGCCTACACTCTGTGTAGCTTGGTCTCTCACAAGCGCTGCCAGTCAAATATGTTCTCGACTAGCTGCGTCAGGCAGGGTCGTCTTAGCTATAGAACACAGAGACGGTACGGCGACGTGTTGCATCTCACGTGAATGGGGTGAAGGCGGGTCGCGCCTACCTAGAGTTATTCATTATATGACGGAAAAGGACTTGAAGTGAGCTATCCGTGTACCACTGTCTACGCGAGAACTCACAAGCGAGATAGGCGACCGGAGACACCTGAAGAAAGGTACCTACCACTGAGGAAAGACCAGTTGGAGTTTCGTCGGCATGAGGTTTACACCGTGTATCACTCGTTTGTGTCTATGCTTCATGGCCGGCATCTCCTCCAGGTGGAGACACTTGACGGCTCTGAAATTGATTGGTCCAGTTGGACAACGAGTGACGATCAACCGCTTGTAGAGCATTCCCGCAATGTCGCCTTGGGAGGCCATTCCTTTGGAGGATGCACAATGGTGCGAATTTGTGGGTCTCCAACAAAGCTTTACGAAACTAACATCATTTCGTAGTTTTACATCCTCTCCATGCCTCCTCCTTCATGGGCAGTGCCAATACCAGTAACTAAGACTTTGATACACGATCCATGGCTCGACCCAATTCCGTCTCCCGGTCCTACGCCTCTCGACGAATACAAAGTTGTTTCGGATAGTACACCTTCTGCCTCCTCCGAAGAGACGCTTGCTGCGCAAAATCAGACGAAATCACTTCCTGACCTCCTGGTTATCAATTCCCAAGGGTTCACTCTTTGGGACGAGCACTTTGAACGACTGAGAATTGTAGTCAATGCTTGGGGAACGAAGGCGAAATTGCTTACACTCGGTATGTTGCATGCTTTGTCGAAACTGCGAAGCTCATCGCCTGTCAGTGAAATCACAGCATCCGCACTTTTCTGATTTCCTTGTCCTTCCTCTGATACCTGGAAGAAAGACCGCTGTGAAGTTCATGGACTGTATCTCGCGTCTCTCCGACGCGTTTCTAGATGGCCGTCTTGATGAGCGGCTGGCGTTAGAGCCTATGAAGGCGATGGAAGTTGAAGTTGTTGGGAAGAAAATGGACGCGTATGGGAAACCTAAGAGAAGACTTAAGGGTGATGTGGGAGACATAGTTGTACACTCATAATAGAGATCCGGTCGGAGGACAAGTCGTATAATACACCATGGATACAATAGATGTACGAACCCAATTTGGCATGAGACGCGTTTGACAACTGATTGCAAGTGACTCGAGTATCTCTTACTCCTACAACCATCTTCCATTGATGGCACCGCCCAGCAAGCCAGAATCGTCCAATTCACTCGTATCGTTATTCAAGTCTCTGGGCCTCAGTCAGGCCAAGGCTGCCGAAGCTGCCAAATCGCCCAAAAGCGCTGCTATTCTCAAGGACTTGATTGAGAAATACTCTTTGGTCAACGACCAGGGCGGTCTTGACGAGAAACACGCCAATTTGGTCGCAGCGTTATCCGGGAACTTGGCGAAATCGGAATCGATTGGTGATGCAGAGCAAAAGTATATCATCGACAAGATCTTGGAGGACAAGTTGAAGTCTGTGGATCAGGTGTCGGGTGCGTTGCCTTTGTGTTATCCGGCCATCTCAATCTCAATCTTACATTGATCCAGCTGCGACCAAGTACCTTGAAGCGCATCCGGTGCCAGTTGATGTTGCAGCATTCGACAAGGAATGTGGCGTTGGTATGCACTACTGCAAGTGAGGTCATCTTTGGACTAACACGGATCTAGGATTCACCATAACACCGGAAGAACTGGGCGAAAAGGTTTCAACTTACTTATCGACTACTGCAGTGACCGGATGGAACAATCTAGGAGCTGTAATCAGCTCAATACGCTCGACACCTGATCTGCGATGGGCCAGTGCGGTCGATGTCAAGAACGCAGTCGAACAAATCTTTGTGGACAAGTTTGGGCCTAAAGAGTCTGCCAAGGGAAAATCCAAAGTATGTACAATTGTCCCCATTTACATTATCAGCGCTCAAGAGAGTCGGTATCAGGAGGCAAAGAAGGAGGCACCCAATTCTAAGGTAGCAGCTCCCGTCGATGCGCCCTCGCCAGAAACTTCAAAGAAGACTGTCTTCGAAGAAGGCTTTCTCGGCAACCTCCACAAACCTGGCGAAAATCCCCAAATCCATTCTCGTCTTCGCGACGCGCATCTTGCGGCCACAAAAGGCGCGGTCTGGACGCGTTTCCCGCCTGAACCAAACGGTTATCTTCACATCGGCCACTCGAAAGCTATCTTCGTCAACTTTGGGTATGCAGCGCATCACGGTGGCAAGTGCTATCTGCGTTACGATGACACCAACCCTGAAAAGGAGGAAGCGCGGTACTTTGAGAGTATACTGGAGACCATTCGATGGCTCGGATTCGAGCCTTGGAAAATCACCTACTCCAGCGACTACTTTTCTGAATTATATGATCTTGCCGTCGAATTGATAAAACGTGACAAGGCCTATGTTTGCCACTGTACCCGTGAGTTTATCAATATTTTACGATTTTATTTACTCAAAGGCAGGATCTAGAGGAGCAAATAAAGATCGACCGTGGTGGAGGACGTGGTCAACCGAAGGCCTGTGTCCATCGGGATCGTCCCATCGAGGAATCGCTTGTCGAGTTCAAGAATATGAAAGACGGAAAGTATCAACCAAAAGAGGCTAATCTCCGCATGAAACAGGATTTGAGCGATGGCAATCCTCAGATGTGGGATTTGACAGCGTATCGGGTCTTGGAGACGCCACATCACCGAACAGGTGACAAGTGGAAGATCTACCCTACTTACGACTACACCCACTGCTTAGTGGATAGCTTTGAGAACATCTCGTTAGTCTGTCATTTGCGTACACGTCTTACAATCACTAACATTGCGCTGCAGACATTCGCTATGCACGACAGAGTTCGTTGCCTCTCGTCAATCGTATGAATGGCTTTGTGACGCACTTGACGTTTACAAGCCTAGGCAATCGGAATACGGGAGACTAAGTCTTGAGGGCACCGTTATGTCCAAGCGCAAGATCCTCGCTCTCGTAAATGAGGGCTTCGTTGCCGGTTGGGATGACCCCCGACTCTATACTCTCATCGCTTTGAGACGACGAGGCATACCGCCTGGCGCTATTTTAGCGTTCGTCGGCGATCTCGGTGTATCCGTCGCTGCATCGAACATCCAAATCTCCCGCTTCGAACAGACCGTTCGCCAATATCTCGAATCGACTGCCCCGCGGTTACTCATGGTCATGGATCCACTCAAAGTCATCATCGAGAACATACCGGAGGACTCTGTGACGATGGTGACAAAGCCCCTTCATCCCAAAGTTCCAGATCTTGGGACCACGACGATACCTTTCACGCGCACGATATATATTGACGCCGATGATTTCAGAGAGGAAGATTCCAAAGATTACTTCCGTCTCGCTCCAGGAAAGACTGTTGGCCTTTTCCAAGCCCCATATCCCATTACCTGCACTTCATACAAGAAGGACACGACTGGGAAGGTCGTCGAATTGACCTGCCGGCTGGAGGATTCGGGCGCTGTGAAGAAGCCCAAGGCATTCATCCAATGGGTAGCCGACCACCCCGCGTCTGGCAGCCCCGTCAGAGTGGACGAGACGCGGATATTCAACCGGCTGTTCAAGAGCGACAACCCGCCGTCTGATTTCCGCTCGGACATCAACCCGGATAGCTTGGAGGTGAAGAGACATGCGATGCTGGAGGTCGGGTTCTGGTCGCTGGCGAAGCGGATGTTCTCTGAGGCTAAGAAGGAGGGCAAGGCGCGTACCGATGCGGCGCTTAAGGCGAGCGGGCCTGTGTCGGCTGATGATGATACACCACATGCATCGAGCGAGCAGCTCATTGGGAATGAGTGTATTCGGTTCCAAGGATTGCGTGTTGGATACTTTGCTGTCGACAAGGATACCAGGCTTGCATGCTTAGAGGACGACGCTGAGGCTGTTGGGAAGCAAGGGGATTATCTGGTTCTGAATAGGATAGTCAGCTTGAAAGAGGACTCTGGGAAGTCGGCGTAGATAGCTCTGAGCTACAGCTCATGTACATGATCTGATTCAATATAGACTGAAGGAATACAAAGTTTGATCCTTCACTTGTACTTTTCAGCTAACAAACATCGTGATAAAACGAATGGACCTCGGCATTAGAAAACATGCTCTCACTGTTGCACCGAACATCGTATGATCTCATAATGGACTAATGCTCCTGCACTCTTCAAGTTAGAAAGATTCTATTTCAAGTCAGCATTCTTTCAATAAATAGAAAGGAACAAGTACCAGATGGTTCCTTCGTCATCACCAAAAGTACCGGACTGTTCTCTTGATGCTTCAGCATGCTCTCCTGATGTTCAAGCAAAATAATGTTCTTTTTGTCGCATTCGATTTTGGAGAGTGAATCAAGGAAGAGAGCGCATGAGAACGGCGGTCGGCCAGCCCTCACCCAGTGGAGCATGAGCGCATGCTTCGGAGCATCCCATACTACAAGGCGACTCCATTTACAACCAAGAGCAGTGGATAATTCGGATACAGAGAGGTGATTTGCGCGGTAGAACTGGTGAATATCGTCCCACGTGATTGTCTGAATGTCGCTCTTCACCGCCCAAGGCCCATGTTCAATAAACGCATAGACCCTGTTCAAGGCATCCTGCCGGTGCGACAGTGCTACCCAGAGCGCTCTGATATCCTCGGCGCACGCGTTCTCTGATAGGACGTGTTGAAAAAGCATCCGTTCTCGGTGGGCAGAGGCCGCTGATATGTCTGCGTCAAGCATGGGGATACCCATGTCGAGAAGGTGGTCATAATTAACTTCTTCGGGCCATGCAGACGTCGAACGGATTTTCTCCAGGTTGGCAACGAAGGTAATGGCGCGATTTGATGTGGGGCGACGTGGAATAGATGTGGAGGATGAGATCATTCGTGGAACAAGAGTGAAGCGGTCTAGGACAGCCTGA
>QLPD01002637.1:0-23852 GCA_003314085.1 Hymenopellis raphanipes
CTATACACAGTAGAGATTGAGCGAGTCATCCAATGCTCTGTAACCATATCAGACCATAACAAGGGCTAAACCACAGGCGTAGGTGAGAAAGGCGACAAAGCTTACGGTCAAAGGGACATTGTGGTCAAGACTGGCCACTGAAATTGGACCGGAAGATGCCGACATCAGTTAGCCACCAACCACCACCATCACCCCGATGAATTACCTTCGACTTTCACCGTTTCCGGATATGCCCACGGATATTGCCCGTTTAATTTTCGAAACAGCTGCTTGGGAGGACGCTAGGGCTGCATATAGTCTGGTTCTCGTCTCCAAAGTCGTCCGAAAATGGTGAGCGCGTTTGAATGACTTGCTTATATTCCTAATTGTTTGGTGTAGGATTGATCCCATCTTGTATAACTCCGTCACTCTTTCCACGAGCTCGGAGCTCGGAGCATTCCATGAATCGATGGTTTCGCGCCAGGACAACGCGTTCTTCTCGCACGCCGTCAAGGTTCTTTGCATTGGGGATCGTGACAGCGGCACTCTACAAGTAGACCATCCGATTGCCGACATTTTGTCGTGGGCGAAAGCTGTCTTGGACATGTGTACTGGTGTACAGCGTCTGGCGGTGTGGGTCATTGAGCATGATTTGGAGTTGCATCGTTTTACTCGCAATAGTGGCCGCCTACGTCCGACTCATATGTCCCTCGATATAACCGATCACAGCTGGAACTCTAGACTGAGCCAGTGGGTTGAGATCCTCCCAGAATCTCTAACGCACCTTCATTTGGACTGCTTAACCAACCAGGACATAGAAGATATTTCGTGGCAGGAAATCTTTGCGTGCTGTCCGACTCTTGCGCATGTTAGCCTTTCTGGCTCCGCAATAGACGAATATGCCTTCGACGACAAGCTTTTCTCTCTGATCGTATCGCCCCTCATGTCGCAATTGCCACCCACTGTCGCAACGTTCACTATGGTCGTAGAGTCTGTCGCTGATTCCCAGGAGACGGTTCGTATGCTTGAGAATCAGTTAGACACCATTTCCGAGGCTTCGAATCGTTTCGTGGTGGTCTCTCATGGCATGAGTCCGCACAGACAGCTTCGCGGCCTTCACACCTTCGAGAAGGTGCACACCTTTGATTCTGAATGGGGGACTTGGAGGGGCGAGGATACGTGGGATCTTGCACAGAAGTGTGTCGCAAACCGGCTTAAAGAATATGACGAGCGCAATACAGGTATGTGTTTCTTTTCATCTCCATATGTGTTGCCTTACTCACTTGATATAGGAACTAGCTAAATCCTTTCTTTGAACATGCAGTGTACCCAGTCGTACTCTGCTAGTAGAGTGCTAGTCCAAACAGCTAGTCGATATCCCCTTCCCACGTTAGCAACGTTCTTCGCATGTTTATATCTTTATGGTTTACTGGCTTTGGACTTTTCAGTTTGGGATAAGCAAGTCGAGCCAGCTGGAAGTCGCACAGCCCTACCTGACCGACTCGGCCGCGATTGTTGCGCAGCATGGGTCGGATGACGATGAGAACGGTGGGCTGTTCAACGAGAAAGAGAGCGCGGAACGGCTGGATGTTGGTCTATTGAGCAGAGGAGCAATTGGGGTCCGGCGTTCCACTCAGTCTCAAAGTGAAGGTGATTCCACTGAGATCAGTTTACTTTTTCAAGTTGAAGTTACGGCCGTTGCCACTGTAGTTGTAATTTTAGGGAGTGGCCGCGAGGTTCTTGGCAATGCATCGGCGTGTTCGAAGGAGGCGTCCCCTTGTCTGAAAATGAAGATAGATCCCCGAGGTTCGGACAGTGGCAAGACGGCGACATTGTGCTTGCATTGTCTTGCATTTACGCACTGAAAGCATCGGTCCTCGTCATTTACCGAGCCGTCCAATGCTGTTCACGAAGCTGTGGCTCTCTCAGATCGTAACTTCGATCAATGTCCATTGTCGATTAGATCATGGGCCACAGTCTTTGCTCATCGCATCTTTGACCTCTTCATGTTACCATTCATAGCTGTTCTTGGTAGAATGCTTTCGTGCTTCCTTGTATTGTAAGTATGCTTTGACTAATAATGTGGGTTTTTGACACAATTTAGGTAGTGTGGCGCGATAGAACAATGGCCGTCCACATAGGGTCTAGCCCCCTTTGACTGACCCCACAATCGGTAGAACGGGGTGGTAATGTCTCTGAACCGTTCGACCATCGGGCGACGAAACGGTATAAAGAGGCTTTCAGAGGAGCCATTACTCAAACAGCATCATGTCTTCCGCCACTTTCTCATCAGCTAACTTTCTCGGCCCGCGTCTGCCCTACGAGCTCATCGAGCTCATCATCCGCGAAGCCTGGCTCTCGCACAACTTCACCCTCCGCGAGCGCATGGACATGTACACCTCCTTCTCCCTCGTCAGCCTCGACTTCGCCTGGGAGTTCACCCGCGTCTTCATGTCGCACGTGCACATCTTCAACCACGCCCACTACAAACACTACATCCACCGCGCGTACCACAACGACACGGACTTTCTCCAAATGATGAGGAAGCTCGGGCGCTGTCTGGACGCGCGCACAGCGTGCCGGAGTATTACCACCCACTGCCTCAGCGATCCCGACGATCCGGAGTTGGACGTCGATATGTCGGAGATCCTCCATAACATCGCGTGCATCATGCCTTCCAAATTCCCTAAAGCCCACTACTATGGGATCGTCTACCATGATTGGACTGTCAGAGACGGAAATCTCGCGTCGCTCTCCCTCCCCAAGCAGGTGGAGGTCCTCGAGGTGACCCAGATCATGAGCGCCAAGCTTGCGTCGCATAGTCGAGAGGAGGACTTCAAGTTGAGCACTCTGCCAAGGCATGCGCAGTGGAGATACTCGTCGGCGACGAACGCGGAGTTGCCCTTTATCCATCGATTGGAGATTTATGGAGGAAACACTGCTTTGATGACTTTTCTGACGAAGTCGTGTCCGAATGCTACGGTTGTGATACATGATTGTCGTGAGTTCCGCGGGATGACTGCTCAGGCGTAGGACTTAACTTGAATTGGTACACATAATATAATCCTTTCTCGCCTACATAACAGTTTGTGTGAGTACTCAGTAATCGAAGGATACCATTGCCAAGATCTCTAGCTTGTGTTGTTTGAGAGTCGAGTGCAGCTCCATAATGCTATAGACACAGATAAGCTCGCAAGTACTATTACTCAGCCATTTTGTTCTTCAAAAATTATGGCTGCAGTCCGCGGAGGAAGCATACAAAATCCCGCCCAACCTCCCCCAGGATCATGATCCGCAACTTACTTATTAGCTTTCTTTACCTCTTGTAAGTTAAGCCCATTCCTTCAACATGAACATGCTGCATCCCAGCAGTTCCGCTCAATGCTGAACATCATCCCAATCAATGACTGTATGATCATGAGAACCATTCCTGCTCTCATCCTCATATCACCTGTCCAAAACCCGCACTTAACGTATTCGCCAGCCAACTCGCGCACAATCGTCCCCACATGCCCTATCCCTATCTTATCCTTATCCCCTCCACCCATCCACCTCAACCTCATTGATCCCACGCGCTCTCCTCTCCTCTCCTCCAAACCACCACCACCATGTCCCAAGCACTCTACACCCCCATCGCCATGTCCACCTCCCTAGTAAAGATCTACCACACACACCCCGCCTCGTCCGAGTGGAAGTACTACGGCCACCGAGGAATACTCGTCTTCGGCGCCGACCGCGACAGCGAGCTCTCCTTCCGGCTTTTCGCCTACGACGACTCGGAAGCGGGCGCGTGGAAGGTGCTCTGGGCGCACAGGCTCCCGACAGAGGGCCGGTTCGACTACCACGTCGACGGCCTCCCGAGCTTTCACTGGTTCCACGGTCTGGTCAGTAGCCCCACTCCTTCGCTGTACGGGGATGGAAAAGCTAATCGGACCTACGGTAGACAAGAAAGTTTGGCGTCCTTTTTGAAGACGACGACGATGCCGAAGTGTTCCTGCGAGCGGTGTGGAACCGCACCGCGAGACCCGAGTCGCCATCGAGCACGCTTGACGGTACTTCAGACTTGATGCACGTCTTCCGCATGTTCTGACCTGAAACTCGTCCCCGCAGGTCGTCGCGCCAAAGGGTGGAATTTCGCGTCCGCGTCAGCTATATCGCTCACTCTGAGTCTTGCGCCGGAGCTGCCACGACGGTCCACGCTGCCGAAGAGGTCTGGTTCTCGTATTTGGCCGCTCAAGCGGAACAGGAGTGAGAGGGCGAAGATCCTGGAGTAGCTGAGGCCGACAGGTGCGAACCAGCAGGTCTGGTTTAATGTTGAGTCTAAAATGGTGGTGAAGCGTGATCTATTAATAAAAGTGGACACGGTAATGTATGAGTACCTGAAGGAGAGAACTTTAGTACTCAAAGTATGCATATGTAAGTACACTCACAGATACGATGCGGTCTATGTCTATCAAGTTAAATACAACCAATACCCTTATTAGAACCTGGTGAGGTCGCGACCGAATATCCCTGAGCGCTTGCATTAGTAAAGTCAGTTAAAGTCCAACAGAGATGCACGTACAGTTCAAGAACCAGTATGTTGGTACCAGAATCCTAGCGATATGAATGAGCCATCGGGGAGGAGTGCTCATGAAACAACTTACTTGTTCCTCAAACTCAGGGTCTGGGTGAAGTACGCTGAGCGCCAAAGTAGCCAAGCTACCCTTCCAGATTCCTTGTTCATGAATTTCTTGTCAGGATCTCCTGGCGTTTTCGATCGGTCGTAGATAGCACGCCTTTGCGATCAATGAGGTAAACTATTCGCATCCAAGTAGCAGTGTCGCTTACCAGCCGCCAATATACGCCAAGCTTCCACGATTTCTGAACTCGAAAGGCTCTTGAATGTGTAGCTTGCTCGCATCGTCATCGTGTGTAGGGCGGACGCTGGCGAGTTTGTTCAACGACTTTGTGAGGTATTTGGCCTTTTGGTTGGCAACTAGACGCAGCGTTACTACGGACCTTGTTCTAGCAAGAGACAAGAAATACCTTGAGCAGTAGCGGGAAGGGGGTCAACTTCAATGGATGACGCGTCACCTATAGCCCAGACGTCTGGGTCAACGGATCCGTCCGTGCGTATCACGTTGAGGTACTTGTCGGTGAGTAACCTATGTACACTTTAAGCGGAACATCTTCTAGCAAATGATGTACTGACCGATCGGTGCGTTCGCGTTTCTTAATTTCAGTAATGGAGCTCGTTAATGGGTTGGGCGCAAGTCCAGTAGACCAGACCAAGAGACCAAAGTCGGCTAACAGAAATAAGCAGTCATTCATTCTTTCAAAAAAAGTAATACCTTCTCCGACATCTTTGAGGAACAGCTTGCCCTAAAGAAGGGGGTCAGACCATAATCAAGATATCCGACAGGACCAACCTTTTCAACTTTCTCAACGTGATGATTCGTGTGAATACTAATTCCTTCACGTCGCAACGTACGCTCAGTATAGCTCACGAGACTGCTATCGAAAGTGCCCAAGATGCTATCGGCAACATCATACAAGTTAATCCTGGCCAGTTTCGCGAGGTCAGGGTATCTTTTAGCGATCTCGTTGTGAAGAAGGTCGTGTAGCTCAGCGGCAAACTCAACGCCGGTGGGTCCGCCACCTTGATGATTACGGTAAGGGTGATTTTTTGATTTGGGGAAGAGAGTCAACATACCCACGATACAAAAATTGAGCAATTTTCTGCGATCAGCGTCTGTCAGGTCAGGCTGGTTTGCTTGCTCAAGGCATTCAAGAATGCGGGTGCGAATCGACCGCGCGTCTTTGACGTCTTTGAGAAAGTGTGCATGTTCTTTAACACCCGGAATATTGAAAGCTACGCGAGATAGATAAGGCAGTGATAGGCGAGACCGGAAATGACACTGACTTTGTCTGTACGCGCCGACGGCAACGACAAGTTTGTCGTAAGACACTTGGAAGGGTTGCGGCTTAGCTGGTGGAGCGTTACCGAACGAGACGGGAGGTGTTGCGGATACCTAGAATAGACTGAATAACAGATGGCGATCAACGCGGATGAAGCGACTAACACAAGTGATGGTCTTTCTCTTGAAATCTGGACGCGTCATTAGGTGGTATTCGCCACAAAGCCATGTTAAACATACCAATCTTATCGCACCAGGCTTGATAATATTGCTGCAAGGGTTTCAACGACGCTCGTGTGACTAGAGGGAGACAATGTCATACCACTTGGGGTGTGTAGCGCCGAACCTGAAACTTGTTAGAGAAAATCGCTGTGTACCGTTCAGGACTCACTGGCTCGACTGTGCATCTGAATTCGAGTGTACCCACGGCTGCTCCGGCGAGGAGAGGTGTAAAGTTAAAGTAGGTGTTCGGAGAGATAACAGTAACATCTGTATCCAATATCAGTACCATAAAACGCGAAAAAAAAGACGAAACGCACTCCATTTTTTCTTGTCGATGCCGCGCAAGACTTCGTACCCTCCCCAACCAGATCCAAGGATGACAAGGCTCTGCTTTCCACCCTCTGGGCCACCAAAGAACGACCGGGTCAGTCGCCTGAGAGGCGCTTTTCTCGAGACAGACAACATTGGGGTAGGAGGAAAGAGATGACACCGTCACACGGGGCAGTTCGGATTCGCCGGAATAAGTTGGGGAGGTCCCCTCATCCATTACGTCAGTCAAAGGCGGCGCAGAACGGGTATCCGTGGTCAGACATGTCATTATTGAGCCTTGCTCGTGTTTCTTGGTCGCCAACTCGAATCAGATGATAGAAAGGTGAATTCCAACTGAAAATATCGCGGGAGTACTGAGAAAAGGTCATACGTCGTCTCTTACATAACTCGAACACTCGGTGATATCAGGCGCGATCTACCCTGAACCGAAAAAGGCGCGTCCAATCAACGTCCAATTGCAATCTTTCGAGGACAATTATCTCCTAAGCATCCTGAAATACGTCGGCTACCATTCACTACATCTTCAGCCATTTTTAACGCGTCTTTCTACCTTCGATATACCTCATTGTATTTGCTAACCATGTGCTGACGCTGACTGTAAAGCAGCAGGCAGCTGCAGTTCTATATCTAACCGAAAGGAAGTCTCCAGGACATCTACGGCGTATGCTAGAACAAAGCTTGGTTTCATGATGCTCCGGGAGACGCGTTAATTGGGCGCGTACAAGCTTCCTTCTATCTATGGAACGGTGTTGGGTCACTAGGTAGAACATCCAGCTTTCATGACAAGCTTCGAGCGTGTCATATAGTCCGGCTCACCATAAACTTGCAACGGAACAACTTAGATTCCAAGAGGCAAGCTATGGAATATATATGAACGCTGAGCAGTGAGACCATTTTCTGTCTCCACAGTACCGTCTCGTCGGCACGACACCGTTAACGGCCGCTACCTGCACAGTATAGTCAGCCGCCTAACTTGCAATTGAGTGTTCGGTCCACAATGTACCCGATCGGAAACAAACTTACGACACACCCCGATTGTTTCCGCGACTTTCTGCGCCACATTTGGTATCGTCTGCACGACTGCAGAGCTGCGGTCCATAAACGTTTACCGAGAAATTGGCGATTGTATACCTAGTTGAAGGTAGGGTGTCCCGCTGTGCAGCCTGTTCAAGACGTCAATCTGCATGATGCCATTCTTCTGGACCATGCCATGCTGTTAAAGACTGAAGGAAGACCCAGACTGAAGCAGACAAGGAGGCAAGGAAGGAGTTCAGAACATGTCAAACATCGGAAGACGCATTAGAAAATGCCCAGGCCAGTCGATAGAGACGATAGAGCAAGCAGAAGAGAAAAGCGGCGCAAATAAGATATCCGTAACGCCGAGAAAGCCCCAATCGACATCTACAGCGGTGGGATGTAAGCCAACTGCTTCATGGACAATCCTCCCTCAGAGTCGTGTGGTCACCGTCGTGGAAGAAGAAAGGGCAAGTCTCGTGACTGGCACAACCTTGCCCAAAACGGTCATTGTCAATGGGTCCAGTTCTAACGAGCTGTTTACCACCCAACGCAATGGGTGAACGACGCTTGCACCAAGGACAAGGAGATAACGACGACCGCGCGTGCGTACATGGCGGAGTACACGCGAGGCGAGAAATTACGGACAGAACTCGTCGCTCGGCGCCATTGGCCATGGAAGCTGTGGAATGAATTGGCAAGATGATATCCCCGCAAGCCATCTGTGTAGCCGACCAAGCTCCTGAACATGGTCGACCTCACGCGGCATTACGGAAAGCTGCAGAAACTCGAGGGTCTGCATGGGCAAACTCCTTGGGCCCAGGTTTATGTTGGCCTCGACATTCTCGGCGAGATTGAAGCTATTCTGGTTATCCTCTTCATTCATCTGCAGATTTCCCCCGTCCTCCAAGCTTTGGATCAAATTGCTTCAGAGTCGCCCTTCACCAATGACACGTTTTTGAGCTCGGCCATCCCACCTCGACAGTCAACATGGCCTACCTTCCGACTTTACAGCTAGCGTGCAGATCCGGACTTACGGCCGCACACCCTATTGCCACATTTGTCATGTACGTGGTTTCCAGAGCACTTCATTTTTTTGGTATTGACACCAGCCTTTGGTAATAGACAACATCGTAAATGCTTCTCATTTTACGGTCAACGCTGTGCAGTCAGCGACATTGTCTCGCCGAATACAGGGACTCCCTCAATAGTATTGTGTCTTCAATCCAAGGGCGCAGTCCCAAGTGTTTACTATGTGCAACCGGATTTGGCGCGTCGATGTACGAACGCGTCGGTTCAGGACCAATACCGTATCACTCATGGCAAGTCCGCGATCTGTGTTCGAAGGTTTACCTGATTGCGCACCTATGTAGAGCCCCTTATAGAGAACCCTCCCTTGCCGTTTCGCCTCGAGCTTACAAAAGAACGATTATACGTGGAACGAACAGTGCTCTCAAACTCTGACGTCCTCATATCGCACAACCACGACAAGCAGGCTGGCACACCCTCCATTTCGCTACGCGCCACATTTCGCATGTCCTCAGGCTCTTGGCAGGGTGGAATTACAAACGTCGGTGGGGATGTCCCGTACTACACGCACCATGCCTTGAGTCGCCGCGTTCCCCAATTTACTATAGTCCGAGTATCTTGTCAATGTCGAGGACGGGGACGGCACTAGATGCATCTCGCGCTACACGCAGTGAACAAGAGTTTCAAGATCGTGATCGAGAACACAAGAACATCATATTCTTTTCTTCGAGCGCGCTTGGCGTTGTAGTTTAAGGATCAGATCGCTGCTGGATGGAGCATAGGACTACATCTAGGTCTTGACGGTCTTGATGCTATCAGTTCGCAGAAGCTTTACTTCTTCAAGTGATGGTCTGATGCTCTGATGTTCATACTAACTAACATAACATCTTTACAGCACGGCTGGACTCTTCAGCGAGGCAACCGACCTTTTACTCGGGAGCAGATATCACCGAAGCTTTCAAGTCCGGCACCGTTCTTTCCAAAGCAGTCCTTGCTCGTCGTTACTGTTAGGATGGATGTTGTCGAATCACTGCGGTTTCTCGGTCACGAAGAGAAGACTGGCTTCATTAAGCAAAATGAACATTGGGTAAGATGGCAACGGAACCACGAATAAGCCGTCAAAGCATGTCTTCGAATACCGTTATGCATCACCGCGATGAACAACGTACGTGACGATTTTAGATACTTCCGCATTGTGTTCTGCATGTCATGCTGAAAGTGCTTGTTTCACGGAACGCCGTCGACCAATGTGTGCTCACTATCATTCCCAGGACGTCTTCTTTTGCTAACGGGTGCAATTAAATATGGTATCGGCGATGCTGAAATCATACTTCGAACAAACGGTCTTCCCGTTCTTTCAATATCTTCATGACTTCCTCTATTGTTCTAGATTGTTAATCACCTCAGCACTATGTCGAGAACCCGAATCGTACGAGACCGCTTTGCTTCCCATCCAAGAACACAAAAAAATTTTAGCACCCTCTTTGTGAAGTATAAAAGGATAAGCGAGTGAAGCGTTGATTCTTCACTCGAACACACCAACAGTTCCAGTATCCTTATTCAGTCTCTTATAAACTCCAACATGCAGTTCAAACTCGCCACACTCGTTACTCTCACCCTCTCTGCTCTCGCGGCCGCCACACCCGTCCGCAGGGACTGCTCCACCGGACCCATCCAGTGCTGCAACTCCGTCGTCCCGGCGAAAGAAGCCTCCGCTGCGGGCCTCTTCGGCCTCTTGGGCGTCGTCATCCAGGACCTCGACGTCGATGTCGGCCTCACTTGCAGCCCCATCACCGTCATCGGTGTCGGAGGAAGCGACTGGTAAGCACTTTAATAAATTTGAGTATATTGGCGCCAGTGTTGATCAAATAATTGTATAGCTCTGCCAATGCCGTCTGCTGCGAGGACAACTCTAACGGTAGGCCTCACTAGCGTCTTTTTTATTGCTGAAAAGAATATCTGGCTTACTTTGCTTTTCAGGAGGACTCATCTCCATCGGCTGTGTTCCCGTTAGTCTCTAGATTATATACCTTTTTTTCGTGGCGCTGGGTCAAGCAATGGTCGGGTTGAGGGGTGGGGTCCTACTTAGAAGGAATGTTCGCTCGTGTACAGCTCATCGGTCCATTTGAAGGCGTCCGTTAATCTATCGTTCTCTCGTTTGTTTTTTAATCCATTTTCATTGGTTCTCTTGGATGTAAATCGGAGGTCTTACGCGCGAAGTTCAAAGGAGTATTTGTTCATAGTTCACTCGTCACAAGAAGGCCTTCAAGAAATACCGCTGTAAACCCTCTTCGCTTTTCACCTATGCGCCGATGACCCCCTCGGGCCCACAACGACGTACTTGCTTCAATAAATGCCCCCTTGGGGTAGAATGACAACACTGCGAACCAGATCCCACTGGTACTTGTCTGGAACGGCCAGAGGTTCCTCAAGCGTCGAAAAGAAGACAAGCACTTATACAAGTTCAATTTGAAGTTGTTCGCGAACTGACCTAGGCCTGTCTCTCGACCGTCGTTAGCAAGAAGAAACGCGCCTCCTGCACAGATCCCTCCATCCGCCCCACTTCTATATGCATCCTCCTCCGTCGTTTTCACTGGAAGCCACCACCGGGATCGCTCTGCAACTGACGCCAAAGATCTTCAACTCGTAGTCCACCATGACCCTCATGCATGTTGGGCAGTGTCTTCATGAACTTTTCAGTGAAGTGGTTGTTGACAATGCTTGTTGTTAACCTTGAGCATAGACGCGGCGTTCGACGGTATAAGACGCGAGGAGGTTAGGCTGATTCGTGTTTCTCTGGCGAGTTTGGACGCTTTCTATCCCTGAAGACAGAAGCTAAGAGGAACTTTTGGGCCAGGATTGCGGATACAGCTGCCCGGCCTCTCACTGTTGTTCGAACTTGGACCACAAAGGAAGATTAGCGCGCTGCGCCACACTTTAACATTCCAATACCCTACCAGCAGTCTAGGGTAATTAAGAGTAAAAAAAAAGTACATAGAATGCAATAAAAGTAACTAGAACGAAGGAGAAGTACAAGAAACGAAAACCCACAACAAATTATAGAGAGAACAAGAAAGATACGGAAATTTGAGAAACAACGAACGCCCCAATCATATGCTCGCAAGACGACGGCGCGGTGGAGCCAAACGTGAAAAGGCCTTCATGACACGTTTAAGAAACGCTAGAACGTAGTCATACGCTCGCCGTTTCGGTGCGGGGGTCTTAACAACGCGATGGAGAATGGTGCCTAGTGCGTTGAGTGGGCCGTGGTGAGACGAGCGCCTTGGAGGAGCAGCGAGGCTCGTGGCCGAGCTCGTAGGCAACTTGGGAAATCGGATGTGGGGGGGAGCGACGGGGAACCTGAAGCGCCGATTGGTTTTGGCCACGACGTGCTTGCGGGTGGGCAGGTATTTGGAGAGGGTCTCGATGATATGGCCAAGATCTGTAGCAGCCTGAGGGTCCTTGGAAGACGTGTTGGATGTCCATCTCTGAACGAGGACATCGATATGGTCTGTAAGAGCGCTGCACTCGGAAAAGTGCTTGAGACCGGATTTGTCATGGAGGAGTGCTTTGAGCGAAGCTATGAGAGCCGCATCTGAACGACGAGACCGAGACCCGCCTCCACTGGCAGTTGGGCGGTGAAGGGCTGCAACCATACGCGGGAACAGAACGGGCGCGATCTCCGACATCTTGTCGAGAAGCTTCTGCTCGAACGAATGAGTTGTGGGATTGTAGAATCGTCGCACAGCTTCGACTGCGAGATAGAGGTGTGCATCATCGCATATGTCGGGGATGAATGAAAGGAGAACAGGTAAAATCTCGTCAAGAGATTTTTCGGACGACGCCAGGAGCTTGATCAGAGTGCGCGCTTTGGAATTGGGATTCATTAATTCGATGGCGATGGTCGCGGCAAACTTCAAAGGCTCGAGATTAGATGCTGATTATCAGGCAACAGTGAAGTAGCTTACCATAAAAGTTGAGGCCATTTTGAAACTTTGAAATGAGGAATGGGTGGCGACGAGGGGTAGGAAAGTGAAAAGTCGCGATGTTGTCGTCCGCACGCCCGACGAGTTATATAGCTAGTAGTGTGTTCCATTGTCCTATTTTTGGGGATCTGGACCGTCCACACAAAGGGGGGACAATGGGGCGACAACGTCCTGATTTCAGTGGGAAGAAGGGAAACGAGATGTGGCTTGGAGTGGATAGGATGAAAAATCCTCGTCCACGAAAAGCGATGAAAGTCCACCTCTGTGGGAGAACTCGAGATAGAGAACGCGGTCAACGCTATACACGACGTGTGCCGTAAGATACTCGTGGAATGGCATGCCCTCCTTGCCTGTGATACACGAGGCGTGTCGGAACGACAGGCGTCGAGCACTGCTTCAAGCTGTTTCCTAGCAGTGTTCGCGCAGAGATTCGATTTGATCTCCCCAGGTATTGAAAGTACTAAACATCATTTTGTTGAGCGGTCGAATGACGAAACCCACTGTGGGATCTAGAAGACTCTCGATAGCGATTGTGATAAGTTGAAAGGACAGCACGCGTGCTAATCGAAACGCGGATAGTTCGAAGCAGGATAATTTGTCGCCAGACTTGACGCAAAGCGCCGCAAATCAGAAGGAGCTCGGAGCCGGGGAGCAGATGCCCTCAATAGCTGTTCAATCGCAATTTTGCGGTCGAGAAGATGTTGAAGGAAAAGCTACACGATAATCTTCCGTGGAGTGTGCTGGGTCCCGGTGAGAGGCGAGGAGTTTGCGGTCCGCATAGAGGCCACCGAAATCCATTCTTCCTTCATCATGCCGCTGGGATCATTGACTTGCCGTTCAGCCATCTCCGCAGCAGGAGCCCGAGGGAAAAGAACGAGAACTCGGTGCGAGATTGCGTGCATCGAAATATTTACCAGCATCCAGGCAGAGAGAGAGGGAAATACCATTTTAAACAAGGAAGAGTCATCAAGATGGGGTGGCCAAGTAATCGTCAACGCCATCACATCAAAATACCGTCATCGGACGGCTAGTTAGAACGTATACATGGGGTACCCTCAAACGATGGCCTAATGTCCATGTTCATGCAGACGCGCGGCGCCGGCGCGACTACGAGGCTCGGCCGGATACTGCATGACTGTATTGGAGTTTTATTACGCGTCTTCTGAGTGATCTATGGTGCCATGACCTAGTAGAGGATAAATGAAGGCAAGCTCGTCCGAAGTGGCGCACCTTTTCTGCCAACAACGTTTTGAATTTTGAAATTTGATCTCCTATTTTCCTACAGCCCCTGTGTCATTACAGTAAATTATTTTGAGGATTCGCAGCCAAACCAAAGATGACAGGCGAAATCGAGGCGAAAGAGGACCAAAAGAAGGGTCTAAGAATATGAGAAAACCCGAAGGAGAACGCGTCAACGCGTCAAAGCCGATCTTCATCTAGGGTCGAGAGGCTGGCCAATGAGAATGGAGGCGTCTGTAACCAATCACGAATGTTGGCGTTTTCATTGGCTGCTGAGTCAACGCGGAGATCACGTAATGACGTCAGCGCGGCAGTCGTTAAGAATTCGTTTGAATGCATTTTCAACACTTTGTTTTCCTCCCACCACCATCCCCACCACCTTCTTCACCATAATGTCTACCAGTTCTCAAGAGACTGCCACGAATCCCGCACCATCGGTTGCACTCCCACATCGCGACTCGACGTTAAAGGCTAACCAGCCTCCTGTATGGGCCATTACCGCCTCTGAAACGGACGATCCAACGCCGCTCGCTGCCAAGTGCGCGCGCGACTCACGGATAGATGGTGTTTGTTGCAAAGAACTTAAAAAAGAGGACCGTCATCTTATTGATCCAGACGTCGTCCGCGATGTGTAAGTGTTATTATCTGCGGGATCGTTGGTGGCCAATACTGACTTGAATGCTTGCAGTATTATTGGTTTATCCGATGGCTTGACCGTTCCCTTTGCTCTCACAGCGGGCTTGTCGTCCCTTGGAGAGTCGAAACTCGTAGTCCTTGGTGGTATTGCTGAGCTCATCGCTGGTGCTATTTCCATGGGCATTGGTGGCTTCCTAGCGTCCCAAGCCGAACGCGACCATTATCGCTATTTGCACAAGCAGACCGCAGACCGTGTGATACGGAGCTGTTCCGGTGAGATGGAAAGAGAGGTCACGGACGTTCTGGGTCCTGTCGGTGTCGACGAGGCGACATGCCGCGCCGTGGCCAAGAACCTGCGAGACGTCGAGGTCGATGGCGCCAACAATGGATATGCATCGGGATCTGACGAAGAATCATCCAGCCTGAAATGGAGTAAAGACGTCGGTTTGACTGCATTCTTGCTCAAATTTGGAGAGGGCCTTGGTATGTTTGCTCTACTATCACCGTTCAGTCCATTAATAGTTTTCTTTCAGAGGAAATTCCCACCATGCGCCTCTATGTTTCCGCATTCACCATAGGCATGGGTTACCTTCTCGGTGGCCTCATCCCTCTATTCCCCTACTTCTTCATACCCCGCGCGTCAACTGCCCTCATATATTCCTGCCTTGTTACCGGCTTCATCCTGCTCATCTTTGGTGCCGTCAAGGCACGGGTGACAGGCGCTGGTACAAATGCACTCACCATCATATGGGGTGCTGTCAGCACATTGCTTGTCGGCGGCGTAGCCGCAGGCGCAGCATTTGGTATCGTCAAAGCGTTGGAAGGATCCTCAGACTAGTCGATGTTTGTATTTCTTGGGTACTTTGTCGCATATTCTACGCTTCGGTAATATGTACTTTAATGACCTTCATGAGTAATTATTATTTCAACCACGCACCGTTGACCGTTGATTGTGAATCAGTCTATCCTCTGAGTATTCTGTCGTGTAAGAATCACGTCGATGGCGAGTTCGCTATGAAGCGCGAGCATATTTCTTGGGGTTGACGCGGTAACAAGCAGTCGTTGGGCGATGAGATGATGGGAAGAAAGCAAGACCTGGCGGACCCGGGATGTGCGGAACACTCCGCAAACTAGACCTGAACTAGACTCGTCGGAAACGTCGGTCGATGGGCGAATACTCCTTTAGGAAGCAGGGCGCTGATCTCCAGCTGAGGTCTTGACACATTGCACTATCTGCTGGCCTAATCTCTTGACTCGAGCATCTTGCTGGAGCTCATTCCGCGCTTAAACGCCTTGTCTGAAGTGTCATTCATCCGCTGCGAAAATACGATGCATCGGCGCGCTGACGCGGGATGATTGACATACTTGATCTGAATCATCATCGGTGCTTTGTTGCCCGAGGAAAGGTCGCGTAAGGCATCCTCTCCACCATCATCTCCAAGTTGCAAGTACTATGGCTTCATATCTTTCTCCGTTCCTGCTGCATGTCGGCGCTGCGGGTGCAATGGTCTGGGGGTTTCAAGCGCTTCAGTCGCTGCCTATCACGGCGCTTTTGGAGACTCAGTATGGAGGGCATTTTCAGTTCTTGACTATCCAGGGGTAGGATGTTTAGTTTGATTGTCAGTTGACGGCTGACGAGACGAGAACTAGTCTGTTTGTTTCGATCTTCACTATGGCGGTGGCTGCACTTGCGGATGTGTTCCCGAGTATTTCTGGTATGCTTTTGGGCGTCGTGCTTTTCGCCCAAGTGCTAAACCGTTGACTTAAGGTCTTAGAATCGTGAAACGCGCTCTCCTCATGGTTGCCATGCCTGTTTGTGTTTCTATCTTTCTTCATGAGCCATCATTATTCACACTTTCACTGTGTCGCAGCTGGAGGCTGTAGTTGCATCCGTTTACTGGCCGCTTGTCATGTTTCTCCCTTACGCGATACTCCGGGCTGAGGACTCTGAACCAACGTTTTCTACTGAAATGATCAAGCTAGCACGTATTCCACTTCCAGTTGATCTCGCGCTACATGCTGTTCCGGCTATGTCCCTTCTTTTGGATTTCATTCTCTTTGAGAAGAAGTATTCAAAGTCTGTCGAGGGGTACGCGATGCTGCTTGTTGGCGCGTGTGCCTTGTTCTATAGCTCGTGGGCGGAGTATTGTGCTGCGATTAATGGAAATTGTGCGTTTGATCTATGGTTCAATGTTAGATTGTATTGACTGTGGGATTTTTCAAGTTCCTTACCCGTTTTTGACTGATAATCCGTTTGGTATAAGGGTGGCCATTTATGCTGGCGCTTCGAGTATTGCTTATTGGTCGTTCCGTCTAGTTAATCGTCTGCATGTTTGAGGATGTGTGTTTCCGACATTCTTCTATATTTATACAGATCTTCAGTTGCTCTTGCAGATCAGCAGAAGTGGTCCCTTGGAAGGTAACATTCTGATTTAAAGATCTAAAACAGTGACGCGAACAAGGGCGTCGAGTTGCTCATCTGGCAAAACGTTCGCATCCCACTGCATTGGTCGGATAGCCATTAAGCTAAGGCGACACAATGTGAGCCTAGGTCCAAGAATCAATGCTAAGCTGCAATACTGGAAGGTTCTGGGGATACTAGTAATGATGTTCCAAGGCGCTAGGATTATGCTATTGGCGAGAACATTTTCGTCAGTTTGGTATTTGGATCGTCAGTCACCGTTTCTTGACATCCGTGAGAGCCTAGTACTTGAATGGTGGACCTGAAAAAGTTGGGGTAAAGGAGAATTCAATCGTGGGAGTTTTCCTTTTCGGGCAGGACGCGTCTTTCTTCGTGACCACGATCTCCATTTTGACCAGTAGCTATTCCACCGCAACCAACCTGAACTGTCTCGCGAGCCCACCAAATACTAGCGTACTGCCATGACGCCCACTAACCATCCGAAGACGCGTTTTCCCTTCTAGAAATCACAGCGCTCTGGGCGGAAATCGACTTTGACAGTTATCCGCACTAGGTGTGTTCCCATTTTCTATCCGCGTCTCTATTGACCGCCCGTGTACAGATTTTGCAATACCCGTATCGCGTTATCTCCCGTTTTCTTGCAAAATACGCGCCATCTTCTCCATTTTTCACGCGTCAAGCACGTCATTGCCGTCAAAATGGTGCTGGAATGTGACAATGGGACGGTCGACTAACGTTACTTGCCTCCGCACTCTTCCGCTCTATCGGAAATACGTGATTGATTCATCTGATGAGGTACCGGGAAAGATATCTCTATAAGGCCGTCCTGGGACTCTCGGTCCTCTTTGGACTGCTACTGTCACTCGCATACCTCGAGCCATGTCTGCCAACCCGCCCCTTCCCCAAGGCGTAGGATATGCCGTCGTGCTTGGTCTTGGCCTCTTCTTCGCGTTAATGATGAACGTTATCAGTTGGATCCAGCTCAAGTTTTCTGACTTCTCGCCAAATTCTGCTTCAGAGTTTAGCGCTGCCAGTCGGTCGTTGAAAACGGGATTGGTGGTGGCTGGTATCCTCAGCTCTTGTAAATTCCCTTCATATATGCGTCTTAACTGCTTTCTGATGCGGCGATATAGGGACATGGAGCTTAACTTTATTGCAAAGCGCCACGCAATCGTACAATATGGGTGTTTCGGGCGGCTGGTGGTAGGTCTTTTTCCAGGTACGCATGCAGATTTCGTTCTAATCATCCTTGAAGGTATGCAGTGGGTGGTACCCTCCAAATTGCGGTCTTCTCGGTGATCGCGAGCAAAGTCAAAATGAATGCCAACCGAGCGACTACATTTCCTGAGGTACTAAACCTACTTGTCCAGATATATGTGTCTCACCTTCTTCCTAGGTTGCCTACATTCGCTTCGGTACAGCAGGCCATCTGGCGTTCCTCTGGTGTGGCCTGGTCTGTAATGCTATTGTCTCCGCGTGCATCCTGCTCGGAGGAGGTACCGTCGTATCCGCATTGACGGGCATGGATGCCTACGCTGCTCTCTTCCTGATTCCCGTTGGTGTCGCAATATATGTCGCCACCGGCGGTTTGCGCGCGACGTTCATCAGCGACGCCACGCATACTTTCTTCTTGATTGGGATCCTTCTCTGCTTTAGCTTCACGTGTGTATCTGCACCCTTTCTCCCTTCCGACTTCTCACGTCCATTGTAGAGTCTTTGCATCATCAGATGTCATCGGCAGTCCTCACAAACTTGCTGAGCTTTTGGCTACCGCCGCCGAAACTCATCCAGTGGAAGGGAACTACCATGGCTCCTACATGACCTTCCGTTCTCGACCAGGTGCCATCTTTGCTGTCCAGGTATGTACATCACTTTACATGGCCGCTTACTCCGCCTCTCATACAAATCTCGCGTGTTGCAGTCCATCATTACGGGTTTCGGACTAGTCACCTGCGACCAAGGTGAGTTATGGAGTGGTTGTTAATTGACACATTGACCGACACCTCCGGCCTCGTGTAGGATATTGGTCAAGAGCCATAGCTTCCAACCCCTCTACGACCGCGAAGGCGTACTTTCTTGGCGGATTCGCGTGGTTTTCGATTCCGTTTACGTGCGGGACGAGTCTTGGGCTGTCGGCGCGCGCACTTGGGACACTCTCCGATTTTCCTGTCTTGTCGGCGTTTGATGTTAGTGCAGGATTGGCTGCTGTGGAGGCCGTGACATACCTGCTGGGAAAAGCGGGAGCGGTCCTCATGCTGTTGTTGGTGTTTTTGAGCGTCACATCCGTTAGTTTTTCGTTCTATTCACGACGACTCCACTAACGCGATGCCAGGCCTTGAGCGCTGAGATGATCGCCACTTCGACGTTGCTTTCGTACGACGTTTATCGACACTACTTTAGGCCCAAAGCCACCAGCACCGAATTGGTCACTGCATCGCGAGTTTTCATTGTTTTCTGGGCAATATTTTCCGGCGCGTTAGCATCTGTGTTCCACGCGGTAGGAATTGTAGGTTGTCGATGCTCATCTTGGGTTCTCAAACTGATTATCATACCAGTCCCTTGGCTGGCTATTTTACTTCCTAGGAGTATCAACAGCGTCAGGTGTCTTCCCCATTGCTCTGACATTCCTGTTCGTACTTCTCTTATCTTTTTGTACGCGTCATTAAAGTGGAGTGATCCTAGCTGGAAAGATCTCAGCACCGCTGGCGCCGTGGCCGGTTCTATCGGTGGCATGGCGATTGCTCTTATTGTCTGGCTCGCTACGGCTAAGGGGATCGGCGGTGCAATTACTGTTGACACGCTCAGTCTCCAGTGGGTATCGTTCGCTGGAAACGCAGCTGCCATCATTTCGGGAGGGATTCTATCCATCGGGCTTTCGCTCTGGCGTCCGGCGAACTTCGATTGGGAGAAGACGAGGAGGATGGAACTCATTGGTGGAGATGGCAATTCCGATGAAGAGGCTTCATCCGTTGGTGAGACGGATGAAAAGGAGAAGTCCGGTGCAGAGCAGCCGGTGGAAGTCGAGGCTGGAAGGAACGTAGATGGATTGGATTTGCGCGCGCTGCAGCACACCTATAAAGCTTATGGGCTCATCTTCATCGTCTTGACGTTGATAATAACATTCGTGAGTTCTCTACCTCTTTCTCCAAGGTTTTGTTCTGAATTTGAAAACTACAGATCATACCTGTTCCGCTAGGAGCCTCCCCTTACATCTTTTCACACAAATTCTTTGCTGGGGTTGTGGGCATTATGTTTGTGAGTACTACCGCCGGTTTGTGGTCAGCAACTTATCCTGGTCTAGGCGTGGTTATTCCTGGCAACATTCCTTGTTGTCTTCCTCCCAATAATCGAATCTAGACACGCGTTAATTCGTATAACAAGACATCTTCTAGGTAGACAACAGTAGACAAAACGTAACGATTCCGAAGAGCATCCCTGATCCGTCTTTCCGGTCATTAACAAGCCGTAACAACCGTCATGTGTTAACGCCTGGTTAACGCCCCGGTCATCCTGATGCTTTATTAACGACGTTCATCTGTCCATAAACATCTGTCGCCATGCCCCGTGAATCGTACCCTTATGTTGAAGGGAGCTTACCACGCGCGGCTGAGTACGATTTCCCACCGCTCCTTGAACTCAAACCACCACCATTACCAACAACGCTCCCTACTTTACCATTTCCTCAACGTTCCCCGTCATGGCTCTCGCCGGAATGGCATCATTCGACGCATATCGTGCCCGCTGCATATCCCAGGATTGGGCCCGCTTTCGCCCTGCCACAGCCACCCCCATTTGACGCGACAGCAACGAAGGCGGAGCGACGAAAGGTGCTCGTGGAAGTAGAGGCCCAGTTCCGTGAGCTCCGGGAGGTTGAGACGAAGTCGAGGAAAGGACAGAGGACGGATCTCTTATGGATATGTCTGAACCGATATGTGCGCCGGAGACGGGACCGGGAGGGCGTCACGCTATTTCTCGCGCATGCGAACGGATTCAATAAAGAGGCGCGAGACACTGGGTTCCGCGTCTTGCCCTCTACTCAACTTTGGTACAGACATGGGAACCGATGATACGCGCTCTGTTGGCGCGCGCGCACAATATTTCGGAGATATGGGTTTGGGAGGCCGTTCAGCATGGGGATTCTGCTATTCTGAATCGGGGAAAGCTCGATTCGATGTGTACGTTTCTAGTTTCCTTCTTCCTTGACGTGGTAGGGGGTTCTGATGACACATAGTCCATTGGCACGAAGCCGTTCGTGATCTGCTCCACTTTCTCGTGCATTATCTGCCCTCGGAGATAATGGATGAAGTGCCTGTTCACGTCCCGCGGATTCCTTGTCGTCAATATGTGGCCCGCCTTAGTCAAGGATTCAAGTCGCGGAAGCTTGTCATGGTTGGGCATTCCTTTGGAGGAGGAGTATCGTGAGTCCCGTTAGTCGTTCTAGGACCTCGTACTGATATATGTGTATAGAACGTTAGCGGCGATACACCACCCTGTGCTGTTTTCTTCTCTTATTCTTGTCGACCCAGTCATTCTTTATCCCAAGCCCCCGTATGCTACACGAGACGGGAACTCCAATACTTTGGCTGTAGACGCGCTTGGTCGACGTGGGGCTTGGCGTTCCAAGTTGGTTGCCTTCTTTGCCTTACAAGGATGCGAAATGACAAGTTTGTAATGCAGAGATGAAGCGCGTAGCCAGCTTTTGCTATCGCCCTTCTTTCGGCGTTGGCACCCGGATGTCCTCACTGCTTATATTGAACACGGTATGTACGAGACGGGAGATGGAAATGTCGCGTTGAAGATGTTGCCGGTGCATGAGACGGTTTTGTTCAGTGATACTTGGACAGGTGGGGAGGAGGCGTGGGTGAGGATGCACCGCGGTGAATTGGATGAGAGGATTGAAATAAGGTGGATCTTGCCTGGCCGGGGAGAAAAAGAGTGAGTTTTCAGAATATGCACTTGGTGGTGGCGGGACTGATGGAGGTCAATGTAGACTCGGTGCACCAGGACAGACACAGCTTCGGGCGTGGTTGAGGAAGGCGAATAGTTCAAACGTGTTGATAGATGGTGCGGGGCACCTCATTACGCATGAGAAGCCGGATGCTTTGGGTGAGTGTTTTCTGTTCGTGTGGTATACTGGCTGATTATGGTTTTTAGCTGAGGAGATTGCGATGTTTGTTCACAGGAAGTATGATAATAAATCGAAGCTATGATTTCGGGATTTCAATGCAGTCTGCGAGTGAGCGCCTGGAGGATACAAATGCTCTAGCGCATTTCTTTCAATCCGCCAGGATTCTCGTCGATCCCTGAATCTTCACAGGTGAAGGCCTAGGACTCAGCCAACAGCCAGCGGTATGTCGGTTTCTCTCCTTTTCGCCCAAAGTTCGATAATCAATCGAAACTATGATCGATGCAGAGGGTTCCACGACCGGCCCTTTTCTTTTCGATACTGCAGAATTTTCATGATCAATGTCTACTGCTGAATCTTCACAGGTGAATGACTAGCTTTCATCGCATGCAGCCAACACCCTCGGTTTCAAATTCTCTTTTTCACTGGAAGCAGTCACGCGATCAGCACGTGACTACATCTAAAGCCACAATTTCCAGGGTTTGCTCTTGACTCTATTGTTCTCACTACTCGCGATCTTATCTTGGGACGGCATTGTACCGATCTCAATCAGTCGCCATGGACCTGGATGTTGGGCCCTTCTTCACTGACCAAGACGAGTGCATGAATGTTGTCGACGAAGACTTCCAGGACGTCTTAACGCAGACCGCGAGACGGTAGGCGCTTTCTCTCTATCACGCGTTTCTTAATCACTAATTGAAGCCGCAGACTTACACCAGCCAGGAGCGCATCTACAATTCTTCAGTCCCCGGTCCTAGATGTCAATTCCTCGATCAGGGCTTCAAGACCAACGTTTGACACTGCTATCAAAGCTTACGAAGATATTTCTTCAGCACCACTGCTCTGGTACGGCTTTCGGCATTATTATGAGGAAATGTGGCGCCTCACGATTATAATTAGTGGGAGTAAGCGAAGGGGTGATGAACTGTCGAGTCCCGCAGGAAAGAGGTGCAAGAGATCCAAGGAGATAAAGCTCAAGTCAGTACCATCTCTCTTTCCAACCCCCAGTCGCAATGTGGCTCACCAAGTTTAGCTCGTCACCTATCCGCGACCATCCATCTCCGCAAGTCACCCGTTCTCACGCCAGACGAAAACACAAAGAACGGGCGACCAAGCCATCCTCTAACCCCGCCAATCTGCCACTGGAGCGTGCCGACAGTACATCCTCTGTTGAAGAAATTACATTGTACGTCAAGTTGACTTTTCATAGTCAGCTTAGAGGCTCATCATATCCGCATAGTGCTGAATTTTCGGGGTCTGTGGGCAAATCGTCAACGACCCTCAGACGTTCGGTGCAAGAGTCTCATGCAAACGTTGAGCCGGCCGATGTCATCCCCGCAGTAGCTGGTCCATCACGCATGGTTCTGCCACCCTCTGGAGATCAACCCAGCGCTTTAGCTCTACAGATGGCTAGCCGTGTTGCTTCACTTGCGCGCAAAAACTCTCGACCCCAAGTCCATAAAGCTAAACCTAAACAGATTCAGAATGCAGCGCCCGTTGAGCAGTCCATCACTCCTGTATCCTCCATGTCTAGTCCCGCATCCCCCAGTTACTCGTTGTCGCCTCCTCAAGTTCAAACGTCTGCAAAAAAGCTCAAGAAGACGCCACCCCAAAAGGGCTTGCCAAAGCGACCTACAGTCAAGCCCGCGAAGAAGCCGACCCCAGAGGAGCACGCGCGTCATCTATCGGAAAATCCCCAAGTAGAGCTCAAGCCAGTTGTGAAGTTTTTGCGCGGCATGAATATTTTCTATTGTGGAGGAGAATATGACACTGCAAGTGAGATGACCATGAACAGAATGAAGATCGTGAGTCGTCCCCACACATATGTATTAGTCGATATTGTTCTCACGAAAAACTAGCTCGTGAAATTTGGCGCAAACTTGCAACCCAAGTATGATGCCGACCAAGTTTCTCACATAGTCGTCGATAAGCACGTCGGACTTGGCGTTCTTGTATCCAAAATTGGACTC
>QLPD01002638.1:0-39456 GCA_003314085.1 Hymenopellis raphanipes
TATCGTCTGCACGACTGCAGAGCTGCGGTCCATAAACGTTTACCGAGAAATTGGCGACTGTATACCTAGTCGAAGGTAGGGTGTCCCGCTGTGCAGCCTGTTCAAGACGTCAATCTGCATGATGCCATTCTTCTGGACCATGCCATGCTGTTAAAGACTGAAGGAAGACCCAGACTGAAGCAGAGAAGGAGGCAAGGAAAGCTGGAGTTCAGAACATGTCAAAGATCGGAAGACGCATTAGAAAATGCCCAGGCCAGGCAATAGAGCGAGTAAGCAATGGTACATCTTGACGGAAGAGCAAGCGGAAGAGAAAAGCTTGCATCCAAGTGCGC
Source organism: Hymenopellis raphanipes (assembly GCA_003314085.1). NCBI lineage: Eukaryota > Fungi > Basidiomycota > Agaricomycetes > Agaricales > Physalacriaceae > Hymenopellis > Hymenopellis raphanipes. Next base: position 333 of record QLPD01002638.1, read on the forward strand.
AGTGCGCAAGTAAGATAACCATAACGCCGAGAAAAGCTTCAATCAACATCTACAGCGGTGGGATGTGGCCGACTGCTTCATGGACAATCCTCCCCCAGAGTCGTGTACCGTCGTGGAAGAAGAAAGGGGAAGTCTCGTGACTGGCACTTGTCTTGCCCAAAACGGTCAATGGGTCAAGCTGTTGGCCACCCAACGCAATGATTGAACTACGCCCGCATCAAGGAGACGACGACGACGACGGCGCGTGCGTATATACTAGCGGAGTACACCCGAGGCGAAAGGACGAGAAATTACGGACAGACTCGGAGCTCGGCGCTCGGCGCAATTGGCCATGGAAGCTGTGGAATGAATTGGCAAGATGATATCCCCTCAAGTCATCTGTGTAGCCGACCAAGCTCCTGAGCATGGTCGGCCTCGCGCGGGATTACGGAAAGCTGCAGAAACTCGAGGGTCTGCATGTGCAAATGCCTTGGTTTTATGTTAACGTTCACATCCTCAAAGCTATACGTCCGCCTTCTGATTATCATCTTCATTCATCTGAACATTCTCCCGTCCTCGAAGCTTTGGATTAAATTGCTTCAGAGTCGCCCTTCCTCGATGACATGTCTTGGACTCGACAACTCCCATTCCAGGGCCTCGACACTCAACGTCAGGCCTACCTTCCGACGCGATCGCGTAAGGACGCGCTTCAAGCCGGCATCGTCAGCGTGCAGATCAGGATTTACTCCCGCACACCTTATTGCCACATCTGTCATGTACGTGGTTTCCAGAGTACTTCATCTCTTGGTATTGACACCGCCTTTATTAGTAATAGACAACATCGTAAATGATTCTCATATTACGGTCACCGATGTGGAGTAAGCGACATTGTCTCGTCGAATACAGGGACTCCCTCAATAGTATTGTGTCTTCAATCCAAGGGCGCAGTCCCAAGTGTTTACTATGTGCAACCAGATTCGACGCGTCGATGTACGAACGCGTCGGTTCAGGACCAATACCGTATCACCCATGGCAAGTCTGCGATCTGTGTTCGAAGGTTTACCTGATTGCGCACCTATGTAGAGCCCCTTCCCTTGCAGTTTCGCCTCGAGCTTACAAAGGAACGATTCTACGTGCAACGACCAGTGGTGTTGAACTGTGACGTCCTCATATCGCACAACCACGACAAGCAGGCTGACACACCCTCCATTTCGCTACGCGCCGCATTTCGCGTGTCCTCAAGCGCTTAGCAGGTGGAATTACTTACAAACGTCGGTGGGGATGTCCCGCGCACCATGCCTTGAGTCGCCGCGTTCCCCAATTTGCTATAGTCCGAGTATCTTGTCAATGTCGAGGACGGGGACGGTACTAGATGCATCTCGCGCTACACGCAGTGAACAAGAGTTTCAAGATCGTGATCGAGAACACAAGAACATCATATTCTTTTCTTCGAGCGCGCTTGGCGTCGTAGCTTAAGGATCAGATTGCTGCTGGATGGAGCATAGGACTACATCTAGGTCTTGACGGTCTTGATGCTATCACGTTCGGAGAAGCTTTATGAGATACTTCTTCAAGTGATGTTCTGATGCTCTGATGTTCATACTAGCTAACATAACATCTTTACAGCACGGCTGGAAGGCTCTTCAGCGAGCCGACCGACCTATACTCGGGAGCAGATATCACTGAAGCTTTCAAGACCGGCACCGTTCGTTCCAAAGCAGTCATTGCTCGTCGTTACTGTTAGGATGGATGTTGTCGAATCACTGCGGTTTCTCGGTCACGAAGAGAAGACTGGCTTCATTAAGCAAAATGAACATTGTGTAAGATGGCAACGGAACCACGATTAAACTGTCAAAGAATGTCTTCGAATACCGTTAGGCATCACCGCGATGAACAACGTACGTGACGATTTTAGATACTTCCGCCTTGTGTTCTGCATGTCATGCTGAAAGTGCTTGTTTCACGGAACGCCGTCGACCAATGTGTGCTCACTATCATTCCCAGGACGTCTTCTTTTGTTAACGGGTGCAATTAATATGGTATCGGCGATGCTGGAATCCTACTTCGAACAAACGATCTTCCCGTTCTTTCAATATCTTCATGACTTCCTCTATTGTTCTAGATTGTTAATCACCTCAGCACTATGTCGAGAACCCGAATCGTACGAGACCGCTTTGCTTCTCATGCAAGAACCAAAAAAAAAATTTAGCACCCTCTTCGTGGAGTATAAAAAGATCAGCGAGTGAAGCAGTGTTCTTCACTCGAACACACCCAACAGTTCCAGTATCCTTATTCAGTCTCTTATAAACTCTTACAACATGCAGTTCAAACTCGCCACACTCGTTACTCTCACCCTCTCTGCTCTCGCGGCCGCCACACCCGTCCGCAGGGACTGCTCCACCGGACCCGTCCAGTGCTGCAACTCCGTCGTCCCGGCGAAAGAAGTCGCTGGCGCAGGCCTCCTCGGCCTCTTGGGCGTCGTCATCCAGGACCTCGACGTCGATGTCGGCCTCACTTGCAGCCCCATCACCGTCATCGGTGTCGGAGGAAGCGACTGGTAAGCACCCTAATAACTTTGAGCATATGAGCGCCAGTGTTGATGAAAACATTGTATAGCTCTGCCAACGCCGTCTGCTGCGAGGACAACTCTAACGGTAGGCTTCACTAGCGTTTCTTTTATCGCTGCAAAGAATATCTGGCTTACTTTGATTTTCAGGAGGACTCATCTCCATCGGCTGTGTTCCCGTTAGTCTCTAGATTATATACCTTTTTTTCGTGGCGCTGGGTCAAGCAATGGTCGGGTTGAGGGGTGGGGTCCTACTTAGAAGGAATGTTCGCTCCTGTACAGCTCATCGGTCCATTTGAAGGCGTCCGTTAATCCATCGTTCTCTCGTTTGTCTTTTGATTCATTTCATTGGGTCCCTGGGATGTAAATCGGAGGTCTTAGGCGCATCGTACACGCTTCATACGAAGTAAGGAGTAAGTATTTGTTCATCGTTCACTCGTTAGCAGAAAACCTTCGAGATTTACCACTGTAAACCCTCTTAGCGCCTTTCATCGACTCGGCGATGACCCCCTCGGGGCTCACAACGACGTACTTGACGCAGAATGCTTGTATGCATACCCTTCCAGTCAACAAGGGCCCCCAATCCAGCGTCGGCACTTTGAGGTAGAATGACAACACTGCGAACCAGATCCTGTTGGGGGAGCAACTCGACAGTTCGAGTACCTTCGAAGTATGAGTCATAGTAGAACATTCTAGAATAGTTTGTAGAGTATATAACAGTGTACGTAGGACCGCAATCGCCATGCGTTTGCGAGGTATCCAATACCTTGTACAACCGTATTACTCTTGTGTTCGATACGAGAGACTAACCGCTCCCGCGCACCCACCGAATCCCAACAGATCCCACTGGTACTTGTCTAGCACGGTGCCTCAAGCATTGAAGAGAAGACAAGCACCGTCACAGATCCCTCCATCCGTCCCGCTTCTATACGCATCCTCCTCTATTTCCTTTCCGTCGTTTCCACCAGAAATCACGACCGGCATCGCTCTGGCCGGGGCCGAACATCCTCAACTCGTAGTCCACCGTGGCAGCGTCTTCGTGAACTTTTTTGTTGTTCTTGAGCATAGGCGCGACGACGGGGAGGCGTTCGGCGCGAGGAGGTTACCAGAAAGGAGGCTGATTCGTGTTTCTCTGATGAGTTTGGACGCTTTCTATCCCTGAAGACAGAAGCTAAGAGGAACTTTTGGGCCAGGATTACGGATACAGCGAGCCCGCGCTCCGCGCTTCTCACTGTTGTTCGAACTTGGACCACAAAGAGAGATTAGCGCGCTGCGCCATACTTTAACATTCCAATACCCTACCAGCAGTCTTGGGTAATCAAGAGTAAAAAACAATACACAGAACGCAATAAAAGTAACTAGAACGAAGGAGAAGTACCGCGTGGCACACAAGAAATGTATGTCAACCCACAACAAATTATAGAGAGAACGAGAAAGATACGGAAATTGGAGAAACAACGAACGCCCCAATCATACGCTCGCAAGACGACGGCGCGGCGGAGCCAAACGTGAAAAGGCTTTCATGACACGTTTAAGAAACGCTAGAACATAGTCATACGCTCGCCGTTTAGGCTGTGCGGGGGTCTTAACAACGCGATGGAGAATGGAGCCTAGCGCGTCGAGTGGGCCGTGATGAGACGAGCGCCTTGGACGAGCGCGCACAGAAGCACTGGGGCTCGTGGTCGCCGAGCTCGTAGGCAACTTGGGAAATCGGATGTGGGGGGGAGCGACGGGGAACCTGAAGCGCCGCTTGGTTTTGTGCTCGACGTACTTGCGTGTGGGCAGGAAGTTGGAGAGGGTCTCGATGATATTTCCAAGATCTGTAGCAGCCTGAGGGTCCTTGGAAGATGTGTTGGATATCCATCTCTGAACGAGGACATCGATATGGTCTGTAAGGCCTCTGCACTCGGAAAAGTGCTTGAGACCGGATTTGTCGTGAAGGAGTGCTTTGAGCGAAGCGATGAGAGCCGCATCTGAACGACGAGACTCGGACCCGCCTCCAGTTGGGCGGTGGAGGGCTGCGACCATACGCGGGAACAGAACGGGCGCGATTTCCGACATCTTGTCGAGAAGCTTCTGCTCAAACGAATGAGTTGTGGGATTGTAGAATCGTCGCACTGCCTCGACTGCGAGATAGAGGTGTGCATCATCGCATATGTCGGGGATGAATGAAAGGAGAACAGGCAGAATCTCGTCAAGAGATTTTTCGGACGACGCCAGGAGCTTGATCAGAGAGCGGGCTTTGGAATTGGGATTCATTAATTCGATGGCGATGGTCGCGGCAAACTTCAAAGGCTCGAGATTAGATGCTGATATTATTAAGCAACAACACAGTAACTTACCATAAAAGTGGTGGCCATTTTGGAACTTTGAAATGAGCCTGAATGGGTGGCGACGAGTGGTAGGAAAGTGAAAAGTCGTGATGCTGTCGTCCGCACGCCCGACGAGTTATATAGCTAGTAGTGTGTTCCATTGTCCTATTTTGGGGGATCTGGACCGTCCACACAAAGGGAACACAATGGGGCGACAACGTCCAGATTTCAGTGGGAAGAAGGGCAACGAGATGTGGCTTGGAGTGGACATGATGAAAAGTCCTCGTCCACGAAAAGCGATGAAAGTCCACCTCTGTGGGAGAACTCGAGATAGAGAACGCGGTCAACGCTATACACGACGTGTGCCGTAAGATACTCGTGGAATGGCATGCCCTCCTTGCCTGTGATACACGAGGCGTGTCGGAACGACAGGCGTCGAGCACTGCTTCAAGGTGTTTCCTAGCAGTGTTCGCGCAGAGATTCGTTTTGATCTCTCCAGGTATTGAAAGTACTAAACATCATTTTGTTGAGCGGTCGAATATGACGAAACTCACTTTGGGATCTAGAAGACTCTGATAGCGATTGTGATAAGTTGAAAGGACAGCACGCTGCACGCGTGCTAATCGATACGCGGATAGTTCGAAGCAGGATAATTTGCCTCCAGACTGGTCGCAAAGCGCAAATCAGAGGAGCTCACTGTCGAGCTGGGAGCCGGGGAGCAGATGGCTTCAATGGCTGTTCAATCGCAAGTTTGCGGTCGAGAACATGTTGCAGGAAAAGCTAGTCACTGTACCAGGACTAACAAGCGTCAAGCATTCTGGACACTAATCACCAGCGCCATCAACATCAAAACGCCGTCGTCCCACGGCTAGTTAGAAAGTACATCTCAAACGAGCCTAATGTTCATGTTGATGAAGACGCGGCGCAGGCGCGGCTACGAGTTTCGGTCAGACACTACAAGACCGTATAGAGTTCTATTACGCGTCTTCTGGGTGATCTATGGTGCCGTGACCTAGTAGAGGATAAATGAAGGTAAGCACGTCCGAAGTGGCGCACCTTTCTTCAACAACGTTTGAAATTTGATCTCCTATTTTTCTACAGCCCCTGTGTCATTACATACCGTAAAATAATTTTGAAGCTTCGCAGCCAAACCAAAGGTGACAGAAGAAATCGAGGCGAAAGAGGACCAAGCTAGGAATACGAGAGAACCTAAAGGAGAACGCGTCAACGCGTCAAAGTCGATCTTCATCTAGGGTCGGGGGGCTGCCCAATGGGAGTCGAGGCGTCTGTAACCAATCACGAATGTTGGCGTTTTCATTGGCTGCTGAGTAAACGCGGAGATCACGTAATGACGTCAGCGCGGCAGTCGTTAAGAATTCGTTTGAATGCATTTGCAGCACTTTGTTTTCCTCCCACCACCATCCCCACCATAATGTCTACTAGCTCCCAAGAGACTGCCACGAATCCCGCACCATCGGTCGCACTCCCGCCTCGCGACTCGACGTTAAAGGCAAACCAGCCTCCTGTATGGGCCATAACTGCCTCTGAAACGGACGATCCAACGCCGCTCGCTGCCAAGTGCGCGCGCGACTCACGGATAGATGGTGTTTGTTGCAAAGAACTCAAAAAAGAGGACCGTCATCTTATTGATCCAGACGTCGTCCGCGATGTGTAAGTGTTATTGTCTGCGGTATCGTTGGTGGCCAATACTGACTTGGATGCTTGCAGTATTATTGGTTTATCCGATGGCTTGACCGTTCCCTTCGCTCTCACAGCTGGCTTGTCATCCCTTGGAGAGTCAAAACTCGTCGTTCTTGGCGGTATTGCGGAGCTCATCGCTGGTGCTATCTCTATGGGCATTGGTGGCTTCTTAGCATCCCAAGCTGAACGTGATCATTATCGCTATCTGCACAAGCAGACCGCAGACCGTGTGATACGGAGCTGTTCCGGTGAGATGGAAAGAGAGGTCACAGACGTTCTGGGTCCAGTCGGTGTCGACGAGGCGACCTGCCGCGCCGTGGCCAAGAACTTACGAGACGTCGAGGTCGACGGCGCCAACAATGGATATGCATCGGGGTCTGACGAAGAATCATCCAGCCTGAAATGGAGTAAAGACGTCGGTTTGACTGCATTCTTGCTCAAGTTTGGAGAGGGCCTTGGTATGTTTGCTCCCTACTATCACAATTCAGTCCATTAATAGTTTTCTGTCAGAGGAAATTCCCACCATGCGCCTCTATGTTTCCGCATTCACCATAGGCATGGGTTACCTTCTCGGTGGCCTCATCCCTCTATTCCCCTACTTCTTCATACCCCGCGCGTCTACTGCCCTCGTATATTCCTGTCTTGTTACTGGCTTCATCCTGCTCATCTTTGGTGCCGTGAAGGCTCGGGTGACAGGCGCTGGTACAAACGCGCTCACCATCATATGGGGTGCTGTCAGCACATTGCTTGTCGGCGGCGTAGCCGCAGGCGCAGCATTTGGTATCGTCAAAGCGTTGGAAGGATCCTCAGACTAGTCGATGTTTGTTTCTTGGGTACTTTGTCGCATATTCTACGCTTCGGTAATATGTACTTTAATGACCTTCATGAGTAATTATTATTTCAACCACGCACCGTTGACCGTTGATTGTGAATCAGTCTCTCCTCTGAGTATTCTGTCGTGTAAGGTTCGAGAGCTCGTGCGAGTTCGCTGTAAAGCGTCCCTTGCGATTGACGCGGTAACAAGCATGTCGAGAGGTCGTTGGTCGATGAGATGATGGGGAGAAAGCAAGACCTGGCGGACCCGGGATGTGCGGAACACTCCGCAAGCTAGACCTGAACTAGACTCGTCGGAAACGTCGGTCGTTGGGCGGATGCTCCTTTAGGAAGGAGCGCGCTTGATCTCCGGTTGACGTCGCGTACACATTGCCCTATTCACGCGTACCTGCTGGCCTAATCTCTTGACATGATCTCGAGCGCATTCCGCGATTAAACACCTTGTCTGAAGCGCCATTCATCTCGAGATCCACTGCGAAAATACGGCGCTGACGCGGGATGATTGACGTATTGAATCATGATCGGTGCTTTGTTGCCCGAGAAAATCATGGGGAGAGGTCGTGTACAGACATCCTCTCCACCATCATCTACAGGCTGCAAGTACTATGGCTTCATATCTTTCTCCGTTCCTACTCCATGTTGGCGCTGCAGGTGCAATGGTCTGGGGGTTTCAAGCGCTACAGTCGCTGCCCATCACAGCTTTTTTGGAGACTCAGTACGGAGGACACTTTCAGTTCTTGACTATCCAGGGGTAGGATGATGTCTAGTGTCATTGCCAGTTGATGACTGATGGAACATAGTCTGTTTGTTTCGATCTTCACTATGGCGGTGGCTGCACTTGCAGATGTGTTCCCAAGTGTTTCTGGTATGCTTTTGGGCGTCGTTTTATTCGCACAAGTGCTAAACCATTGGCGCAAGGTCTTCGAGCTGTGAAACGCGCTCTCCTCATGGTTGCCATGCCTGTTTGTGTTTCTATCCTATGACCTTATTTATCGTCATAAAATCGGGCTCTTCAAGGCCTAGTCCGGAGTTTGTGACTTCCAGTTTGCAGTCGACACTTGCAGATGTCACACTTGCCACTACGCATGTGACAGTTGACATTCCGGGATCGTGAGAACTGCCCCTTTTGGCCGATTCCGACCGGCAACGGCTACCGACGCCGCGTAGAACCATAGTGGCGCATTCGTGGCGTACCGTACTCTACGCCGTCCAATGGTAATGAGGAAAGACCAAAGGAAAGCTTATTCAGCATTTCCGTGATTTCAGCAAGTGTCACCACTTTTTAATATAGCCTTTTGCCATTGTACTACTTCCTCCCTACTCTCATCATGATGATTGTTGCATCTGCCTTTCCTTCTCTCCATTTTTTTGGGCATGTACAGGCAATGCAATTCTCCTTCCTTTCTCAGATGATGCACTGGCAGCAAAGAATATGTGGGTTGTGCTGGTTTCTGGAGAGGTCGGTCATTTGTTCATGTTTGGGCACTGATGAGTCTTGGTACAGAAGAGCATCCGCGCACTGATGTGTGTCGGTGCATGAAGCTTGATGTATCTGATCAGTGAGCCAGATATCATGGCAATGACATGCAGCCAAAAGATGAAAAAGCAACTGAGGTAGAGTTACCCGAGGATTTTGACGCGATTCACATTACGGATGATGAGGGAAAGGCTAAGGTGTACATGTAATATACATTGTTTCCTGCTTTAGCTGTGTGAACCCACGGGCTAACCTGAGGGCCTGTAAACCTGCGCAACCCATACATGTATGCTACGGGTGTTAACCCGCAGCGGGCGCGGGCGTGAGTGTCCCTCCCGACACCTGCGGATCCGCATCGTGTACCGAATCAAGATGGCGATGGCAGCACTAAGCCAATTTCTCCTAAGTTATAAGTCGCCGAGCTCGGCTAAAGATGCACTCGACGGCAAGAGACGTGGCGAGAAGTGACATTAAACTGATTGAATTGAACCAAGAATTTAGCGAAGGATGATATACTTGGAATTGAATGGTACTTAATCGATTGCCATTTGGGTGCGTCGGGGTAAGTCGTTCACTTTTTTAAACACCACGCGATGACATTCGGTCCTGGCGGGGAGCAGCCAGATAGAGCTCCAACTCGCTGCCTCTGTCAGCGGAACCCAGACACGAGAACAGCAGTTTCTGGATACTTGAGAGGCCTAAAGGATGTCAGTTTTAAGAGATAGAAAATATCCCGGCTTGGCCTTGTGCAGTGATGACTTGGTAGTTTTCTTGTGTGTCAACTGCGTAAGAAGCTCCTCGTACACCTCGTAACGCTCACGGCACACCGTTCAAACCATTTCTTGAGCATTGTCGATCCAGGTGGAGGGCCAGCCTGCATTCTTAAAGTAGCCTGAGTCGAGCTTGTGTTCGGGGTGGAGAACTAAAAACTCATCAAACTGAAGAAGAACGAGGGAGACAATACATACTCATTGCGAAGCAATAGACTTTGGAGTTGTCACTCAAGGTGTGGTGTTTGCTGAGGATCACCTTTGCTATGGAGATACTCGACCGTATGATCTCTGAGAGGTGGGTCCTCTCAAGCATCATTTCTCCCGATCTTGTGCAGTCAGGTATGCCTCGATGAAGTTTGTGAATGCGCTGTCGATATTGTCCATCGCCAGAATCACCTCCGAAAGGGTAGGCTTGTCAGCAGAGAAGAGCATCCTTGAGAATCTAGAAGAATGTTGTCAATGCTGGATGGAAGAAGGAACCATAGTGGTAAGTCACTGTACAAGTTGAACCTAGTGCATAACAGGGGTCAAGTACGGGTGCTCGTAAGCACTCCGCCTCGAAGCCAATGATATACCCGCACCGACGCTCGGGTACGGGTCACCCATTATTTTTCCCATGTGTCTCTCGATACCCGTCGGCAGGCTGTTTTCAGTGCGGCGCGGAAAGCTCAAGAGAGCTGACCACATACCAGCAACGAAAGACCTGCGTACGGTACGCACTAGAGGAAGATGATGGAGAGAACGAGTAGAATGGGATGGGTGGGTGCGAGTCGGGGAAACGTCCGCGATGTCATGAACAATGGTAGGACTTCCCTCTCTGAGTTCATGAGAGGGTAGCAGTCCAAGCCCGAAAGGAATCTGCCAAGGAACGAGGGAGAACGAGTCGTTGGCAGGAGGAAAACTACAAGGGGGACGGTGATGGGCGCGACGGCGGTGTCGTTGTAAATAGGCGGGTGGTATGGAGCGGCGTGAGGGCGGCGCCAACCCTTCAATTTGAGGACGGACAGCCTGAATGCCCCTCATAGGACAGAGCAGCGCAACTGTCCAATAGTCAAGGGACTCGGCCCAAGATCGCGCGAGATCCGGGGCAAAGTGATGGTAAGAGAAGGGTGCTGCTCTGCTTAATAAGCAAAACCGCCTTTCCAGCAAAGGCGGTTTTGCTTACAAACACTTTTTGCTACCATACAGTTCCATATTTACTACTGTAACAAGAGCAGGCAGTCTGTGCCAAGTGGGAGACTGCGACTGTTTAGTACTTACCGCGTTCTGTGTCGTGAAGTGTCGACTGGATATTGACGCGTATCATGTAACTGACACGTGAGCACTGAAAGTGACCGAAAAAGTGACGAGTCAAAATAAATGACGAAAAAAAAGTTCATACTATCCTCTCATTATTCACACTTTCACTATGTCGCAGCTCGAGGCTGTAGTTGCATCCGTTTACTGGCCACTGGTCATGTTTCTCCCTTACGCGATACTCCGGGCTGAGGACTCTGAGCCAACGTTTTCTACTGAAATGATCAAGCTAGCACGAATCCCACTTCCAGTGGATCTCGCGCTGCACGCTGTTCCGGCTGTGTCCCTTCTTTTGGATTTCATTCTCTTCGAGAGGAAGTATTCAGAGTCTGTCGAGGGGTACGCGATGCTGCTTGTTGGCGCGTGTGCCTTGTTCTATAGCTCCTGGGCAGAGTATTGTGCTTCGATTAATGGAAATTGTGCGTTTGATCTATTCAAGTTGAAGGTTAGCGTGTATTGATTGTGGGCTTTTCAAGTTCCTTACCCGTTTTTGACGGATAATCCGTTTGGAATAAGGGTGGCCATTTATGCTGGCGCGTCGAGTATTGCTTATTGGTCGTTCCGTCTAGTTAATCGTCTTCATGTTTGAGGATGTACAGTATATATCTGACGCCATCCTTCTATATACGGCTTCAGTATAGTGTGTGTCGAGTTGACGAGACACTACCGCAACTGCAAACACTGACAGAGCCGCCTCGCCAGGCTACATCTTGAGTTGCTCTGCGGCAGTGGTCACCTAGAAGTTAACATTCTGATTTAAAGACCTCCATAAGAAAGTGACACAATGAGTAACGAACGCCTACACGGGCGTCGTCGAGTTGTTCATCTAGCAAAACATTTCGTCGCCTCACTCCATTGGTCGGATAGCCGTTAAGCTAAGGCGACACAATATGAGTCTAGGGTAGACTGTGCTAGCAAGATGCGAGTCGCGAAGAGAGTGGTTGAACTTCCATAGGACTAGAAGGTTCTGGAGATAATGGTGTTCCAAGGCGCTAGGATTATGCTATTGGCGAGAACATTTTCGTCAGTTTGGTATTTGGATCGTCAGTCACCGTTTCTTGACATCCGTGAGAGCCTAGTACTTGAATGGCGGACCTGAAAAAGTGGGGGAAAGGAGAATTCAATCGTGGGAGTTTTCCTTTTCGGGCGGGACGCGTCTTTCTTCCCGACCACGATCTCCATTTTGACCTGCAGCTATTGCACCGCAGCCTACCTAAACTGTCTCGCATCCCCGCAGAATACCAGCATACTGCCATGACGCCCACTAACCAACCGAAGACGCGTTTTTCGTTCTAGAAATCACAGCGCTCTGGACGGAAATCGACGTTGACAGTTATCCGCACTAGGTCTGTTCCCATTTTCTATCCGCGTCTCTATTGACCGCCCGTGTACAGAGTTTGCAATACCCTTATCGCGTTATCTTCCGTTTTCTTGCAAAATACGCGCCATCTCCTCCATCTTTCACGCGTCAAGCACGTCATTGCCGTCAAAATGGTGCTGGAATGTGACAATGGGACGGTCGAGCAACGTTACCTGCTTCCGCACTCTTCCGCTCTATCGGAAATACGTGATTGATTCATCTGATGAGGTACCGGGAAAGATATCTCTATAAGGCCGTCCTGGGACTCACGCTCCTCTTTGGACTGCTACTGTCACTCGCATACCTCGAGCCATGTCTGCCAATCCGCCCCTTCCCCAAGGCGTAGGATATGCCGTCGTGCTTGGTCTTGGCCTCTTCTTTGCGTTAATGATGAACGTCATCAGTTGGATCCAGCTCAAGTTTTCCGATTTCTCGCCAAATTCTGCTTCAGAGTTTAGCGCTGCCAGTCGCTCGTTGAAAACGGGATTGGTGGTGGCTGGTATCCTCAGCTCTTGTAAATTCGCTTCATATATGCGTCTTACATAACTGTCTTTAATGCGGCGATATAGGGACCTGGAGCTTAACTTTACTGCAAAGCGCCACGCAATCATACAATATGGGTGTTTCGGGCGGATGGTGGTAGGTCTTTTTCCGAATACGTATGCAGATTTCGTTCTAATCATCCTTGAAGGTATGCAGTGGGCGGTACCCTCCAAATCGCGGTCTTCTCGGTGATCGCGAGCAAAGTCAAAATGAACGCAAACCGAGCGACCACATTTCCTGAGGTACTGAACCTACTTGTCTAGATATATTTGTCTCACCTTCTTCCTAGGTTGCCTATATTCGCTTCGGTACAGCAGGCCATCTGGCCTTCCTCTGGTGTGGCCTGGTCTGTAATGCTATTGTCTCCGCGTGCATCCTGCTCGGAGGAGGTACCGTCGTATCCGCATTGACGGGAATGGATGCCTACGCTGCTCTCTTCCTGATTCCCGTTGGTGTCGCGATATATGTCGCCACCGGCGGTTTGCGCGCGACATTCATCAGCGACGCCACGCATACTTTCTTCCTGATTGGAATCCTTCTCTGCTTTAGCTTCACGTGCGTATATGTGCCCTTTCTCCCTCCAAGTTCTCACGTCCATTGTAGAGTCTTTGCATCATCAGATGTCATTGGCAGTCCTCGCAAACTCGCAGAGCTTTTGGCTACCGCCGCCGAAACTCATCCAGTGGAAGGGAACTACCATGGCTCCTACCTGACCTTCCGTTCTCGACCAGGTGCCATCTTTGCTGTCCAGGTATGTACATCACTTTACGTCGCCACCTACTCCGCCACTCATACAAATCCCGCGTGTTGCAGTCCATCATTACTGGCTTCGGACTAGTCACCTGCGACCAAGGTGAGTTATGGAGTGGTTGTTGATTGACACATTGACCGACGCCTCCTGCCTCGTATAGGATATTGGTCAAGAGCCATAGCTTCCAACCCCTCTACAACCGCGAAGGCGTATTTTCTTGGCGGATTCGCATGGTTTTCGATCCCGTTTACGTGCGGGACGAGTCTTGGGCTGTCGGCGCGCGCACTTGGGACGCTTTCCGATTTTCCTGTCTTGTCGGCGTTTGATGTTAGCGCAGGATTGGCTGCTGTGGAGGCCGTGACATACCTGCTGGGAAAAGCAGGAGCGGTCCTTATGCTGTTGTTGGTGTTTTTGAGTGTCACATCTGTTAGTTTTCCATTCTATTGACGATGACTCCACTAACGTGATGCCAGGCCCTGAGCGCTGAGATGATCGCTACATCGACGCTGCTTTCGTACGACGTTTATCGACACTACTTTAGGCCTAAGGCCACCAGCACCGAACTGGTCACTGCATCGCGAGTTTTCATCGTTTTCTGGGCAATATTTTCCGGCGCGTTAGCATCTGTGTTCTACGCGGTGGGAATTGTAGGTTGTCGATCCTCGTCTTGGGCCCTCAAACTGATTGTCATACCAGTCCCTTGGCTGGCTATTCTACTTCCTAGGAGTATCAACAGCGTCAGGTGTCTTCCCCATTGCTCTGACATTCCTGTTCGTACTTCTCTTATCTTTTTCTACGCGTCATTAACGTGCAGTGATCCCAGCTGGAAAGATCTGAGCACCGCTGGCGCCGTGGCCGGTTCTATCGGTGGCATGGCGATTGCTCTTGTTGTTTGGCTCGCTACGGCTAAAGGGATTGGTGGGGCAATTACTGTTGACACGCTCAGTCTCCAGTGGGTGTCGTTCGCCGGAAATGCAGCTGCCATCATTTCGGGAGGCATTCTATCCATCGGGCTTTCGCTCTGGCGCCCGGCGAACTTCGATTGGGAGAAGACGAGGAGGATGGAACTCATTGGTGGAGATGGCAATTCTGATGAAGAGGCTTCATCCGTTGGCGAGACGGATGAGAAGGAAAAGTCCGGTGCAGAGGAGCCGGTGGAGGTCGAGGCTGGAAGGAACGTAGATGGATTGGATTTGCGCGCGCTGCAGCACACCTATAAAGCTTATGGGCTCATCTTCATCGTCTTGACATTGATAATAACATTCGTGAGCGCTCTACTTGTTTCCCCAAGATTTTGTTCTGATTTTGAAAACTATAGATCATCCCTGTTCCGCTAGGAGCCTCACCTTACATCTTTTCACACAAATTCTTTGCTGGAGTTGTAGGCATTATGTTTGTGAGTACTACCGCCGGTTTGTGGTCAGCAACTTATCTTGGTCTAGGCGTGGTTATTCCTGGCAACATTCCTTGTTGTCTTCCTCCCAATAATCGAATCTAGACACGCGTTAATTCGTATAACAAGACATCTTCTAGGTAGACAGCAGTAGACAAAACGTAACGATTTCGAAGAGCGCAATCTGCATCCCTGATCCGTCTTTCCGGTCATTAACAAGCCGTAACAACCGTCATGTGTTAACGCCTGGTTAACGCCCCGGTAATCCTCTGCTTTATTAACGACGTCCATCTGTCCATAAACATCTGTCGCCATGCCCCGTGAATCGTACCCTTATGTTGAAGGGAGCTTGCCACGCGCGGCTGAGTATAATTTCCCACCGCTCCTTGAACTCAAACCACCACCATTACCAACGACACTCCCTACTTTACCATTTCCTCAACGTTCCCCGTCATGGCTCTCGCCGGAATGGCATCATTCGACTCATATCGTGCCCGCTGCGTATCCCAGGATTGGTCCCGCATTCGATTTGCCACAGCCGCCGCCATTTGACGCGACAGCAACGAAGGCGGAGCGACGAAAAGTGCTTGTGGAAGTAGAGGCCCAGTTCCGTGAGCTCCGGGTGGTTGAGACGAAGGGGAAGAAAGGACAGAGGACGGATCTCCTGTGGATATGTCTGAACCGATATGTGCGCCGGAGACGGGACCGGGAGGGCGTCACGCTATTCCTCGCGCACGCTAATGGATTCAATAAAGAGGCGCGAGACACTGGGTTCCGCGTCTTGCCCTCTACTCAACTTTGGTACAGACATGGGAACCGATGATACGCTCTCTGTTGGCGCGCGAGCACAATGTTTCGGAGATATGGGTGTGGGAGGCCGTTCAGCATGGTGATTCTGCTATGCTGAATCGGGGAAAGCTCGATTCGATGTGTACGTTTCTATTTTCCTTCTTCCTTGACGTGGTGAGGGTTCTGATGACACATAGTCCATTGGCACGAAGCCGTCCGTGATCTGCTCCACTTTCTCGTGCATTATCTGCCTTCGGAGATAGTGGATGAAATGCCTGTTCATGTCCCGCGGATTCCTTGTCGTCAATATGTGGCCCGCTTGAGTCAAGGCTTCAAGTCGCGGAAGCTTGTCATGGTTGGGCATTCCTTTGGAGGAGGAGTATCGTGAGTTCCGTTAGTCGTTCTAGTTCTTCATACTGATATCTGCGTACAGAACGTTAGCAGCGATACACCACCCTGTGCTGTTTTCTTCTCTTATTCTCGTCGACCCGGTCATTCTTTATCCTAAGCCCCCGTATGCTACACGAGATGGGAACTCTAATACTTTGGCTGTAGACGCGCTTGGTCGACGTGGGGCTTGGCGTTCCAGGTTGGTTGTCTTCTTCGCCGTCCAATGGATGCGAAATGACAAGTTTGTATTGCAGAGCTGAAGCGCGTAGCCAGCTTTTGCTATCGCCCTTCTTTCGGCGTTGGCACCCGGATGTTCTCGCTGCTTATATTGAACACGGTATGTACGAGACGGCAGATGGAAATGTCGCGTTGAAGATGTTGCCGGTGCACGAGACGGTTTTGTTCAGTGATACTTGGACAGGCGGGGAGGAGGCATGGGTGAGGATGCACCGCGGTGAATTGGATGAGAGAATTGAGATAAGATGGATCTTGCCCGGCCGGGGAGAGAAAGAGTGAGTTGACAAAATATGCACTCGGTAGTGGCGGAGGCTGATGGAGGTCAATGTAGGCTCGGTGCTCCAGGACAGACACAATTTCGGGCGTGGTTGAGGAAGGCGAATAGTTCAAACGTGTTGATAGATGGTGCGGGACACCTGATTACGCATGAGAAGCCGGATGTTTTGGGTGAGTGATTTCTGTTCGTGTTGTATATTGGCTAATTATCATGGTTTTAGCTGAGGAGATTGCGATGTTTGTTCACAGGAAGTACGATAATAAATCGAAGCTATGATTTCTGGTTTTCAATGCAGTCTGCGAGTGAGCGCCTGGAATAAATGCTCCAGCGCATTTCGATCCTCCAGGTTGACGTCGATCTCTGAATCTTCATAGGTGAGTGACTAGTTACCCAGCCAACAGCCAGCGGTATGTCGGTTTCTTTCCTTTTTGCCCAAAGTACGATAATCAATCGAAACTATGATCAATGCAGTCTGCGAATGAGCGTCTGTCGGAATAGCTGGTTGAAGTCATTACAAATGCTCCAGTGGGTGCCACGGCCGGCCCTTTTCTTTTCGATATTGCCGAATTTTCATGCTGAATCTTCACAGGCGAACGACTACTTTTCATCGCATGCAGCCAACACCCTCGGTTTTTTTTCACTGGAAGCAGTCACGCGATCAGCACGTGACTAGATCTAAAGCCACAATTTCCAGGGTTTGCTCTTGACTCTATTGTTCTCACTACTCGCGATCTTATCTTGAAACGGCATTGCACCGATCTCAATCAGTCGCCATGGACCCGGATGTTGGGGCCTTCTTCACTGACCAAGACGAGTGCATGAATGTTGTCGAAGACTTCCAGGACGTCTTAACGCAGACCGCGAGACCGTAGGCGCTTTCTCTCTATCACGCGTTTCTTAATCACTAATTGAAACCGCAGACTTACACTAGCGAGGAGCGCATCTACAATTCTTCAGGCCCCGGTCCTAGATGTCAATTCCTCGATCAAGGCTTCAAGACCAACGTCTGACACGGCTACCAAAGCCCACGAAGATATCTCTTCAGCGCCACTTCTCTGGTACGGATTCCAGCCTTATACAGAAATGTGGCGCCTGACGATTACAATTAGTGGGACTAAACGAAGGGGTGATGAACTATTGTCGAGTCCCGCAGGAAAGAGGCGCAAGAAATCAAAGGAGACAAAGCTCAAGTCAGTACCATCTCTGTTACCATAGTCGCAGTATCGCTCACCAAGTTTAGCTTGTCACCTATCCGCGACCATTCATCTCCCCAAGTCACCCGTTCCCCCGCCAGACGAAAACACAAAGAAGGGGCGACCAAGCCATCCTCTAAGCCCATCAATCTCCCACTGGAGCGTGCCGACAGTACATCCTCTGTTGAAGAAATTACATTGTACGTCAAGTTGACTTTTCATATTCAACTTGGAGGTTCATCGTATCCGCATAGCGCTGAATTTTCGGGGTCTGTGGGCAAATCGTCAATGACCCTCAGACGTCCGGTGCAAGAGTCTCATGCAAACGTTGAGCCGGCCGATGTCATCCACGCAGTAGCTGGTCCATCACGCATGGTTCTGCCACCCTCTCGAGATCAATCCAGTGCTTTAGCTCTACAGATGGCTAGCCGTGTTGCTTCGCTCAAGCACAAGAGCTCTCGGCCTCAAGCTAAAGCTAGACAGGTTCGGAATGCAGTGCCCGTTGAGCAGTCCATCGCTACTGCATCCCCCATGTCTAGTCCCGTGTCACCCGGTTCCTCGTCGTCGCCTCCTCAAGTTCGAACGTCTGGAAACAAGCTCAAGAAGACGCCACCCCAGCAGGGCTTGCCAAAGCGACCTACAGTCAAGCCCGCGAAGAAGCCGACCCCAGAGGAGCACGCGCGTCATCTATTGGAAAATCCTCAAGTACAGCTCAAGCCAGTTGTGAAGTTTCTGCGCGGCATGAATATTTTCTACTGTGGAGGAGAATATGACACTGCAAGTGAGATGACCATGAACAGAATGAAGATCGTGAGTCGTCCCCGCAGATACTAGTCGTCATGCTTCTCACGAAAAACTAGCTCGTGAAATTTGGCGCAAACTTGCAACCAAAGTATGACGCCGACCAGGTTTCCCACATAGTCGTCGATAAGCACGTCGGACTTGGCGTTCTTGTATCCAAAATTGGACTCAAGCATCACCGGGAAATTCCAGACCGCATTCCGACCGTGCTATGGGATTGGGTTGCTGACGGGGTTGGCCCTGCCTCTAAGGCGTCAGATCCCAACAAAGTCATCATTTTGAAGCCATTCTGGCAGCACGCTGCTTATTTGGAACGATTTGATGCGGGTCGAACTGACTGTAGTTCCGACCAAAGGCACAAGAGCGGGAGGTCGCTTACCAAGGCTCGCAGTCACACAGTGTGCGTAGGAACTTGAGTCTACGCGTTCACATTCAAGTACTCATCGTCGTTTAGGTCGTTTAAGGTCAACCACAATGAAGAGGACTTCGACTCTGATAGGGAGGACTACGGCCCGCTTCCGGGGCCGTCCTCTGAGGACCGCAGCGTACAGAAGGCCTCTTCGAGTTCGGAAATGACAGTGGAGGAACCACAGGTATTCAAGCCATCACCTGACGATCCCCTAGCCGAGTTCTATGCTCAAGCGACTGCTGAACATAACGAGCAGGTCAGTGATCTGGTTTGCGCTGAAGCTTAAGTTCTAATTTTGTTGTTCATGTCAAAGTGGTCCCGCCATGGTGAAGTCGATGCGGATGAAACGGACGATTCAGATTCGGAAGCAAGCGCCACCGGGGTCGAGGAAGTTGCACGAAAGACAACGAAGTCAGCAAATTGGGTGCGTCTGGATATCGGTCAACATTCTATATTCAATGCTCACATCTACCAGGCCTGCGATAAACCGGGTTCTAACGAGTGCCCAAACCAGCTTATCATTGACTTGGTAAGATGCTTTGCTGTTGAACTTGATTTCCTTACAAACTTGCACTCCAGTTCTCAAAGCTTCAGAAGCTACACGAGAAGAAATTTGATCCTGACAACTGTTGGCGAGTTCTATCCTACAAACGAGGTAACAACAGCTTATTGTTCTCGATTACTTACTGAAGATTTATCCCGTTTCCTTGTTAGTGATCCGCTCTGTCAAGGCCTACCCTACGAAAATCAAGTCTTACGCAGAAGCAGTCGCCATCAAATATGTTGGCCCAAACTCCGCTCTCAAGGTACATGGCTTTCACACCGCGAGTCCCTTCATTCATATATGGCACATAGATTCTGGAAATCATTAACACTGGAAAGCTGAGCCGGATTGACTACGAAAACACAGACGATGTCAAGGTGATGGGTATCTTTCAGGGGATATATGGCGTCGGTATGTTGTAGTTCATTCCTGAAGTGATGGACCTGGCCACTAATGAATTGGTGTAGGCCCTCTAACAGCCCTCAAATGGTACTACAAGGGTGCCCGTACATTGGAAGATCTCAGGGAAGGGAAATTCCGCATCAAGCTATCGGAAGCACAACGAATCGGCCTGGATAACTATGATGGTTAGAGGGTTCTTTTCAAGACCCGGCGCAACCTGATAACGATCACACTCCGCAGATATTAACTCGCGCATGCCGCGGGACGAAGCAAAGGCTCTCTTCGACCTCATCAAGCCCATTGGTACGTGATGTCGTTAATCATGGCACCGTAGTACGTACTAATTCCTTTACAGCGTTGAATATCGATCCCAAACTCTTCGTCGAAATCATGGGCAGCTATCGCAGAGGGAAGGCCGATTGCGGTGATATCGATATCATGATAACAAGGGACCCTAGCGATGGCAGAACACATGCAGGTGAGATGGGTGTTTTCGAACAGAAAACGATTTCTGAAGAGTGGATAGGCGTGCTCGCGAAACTACTACGGAAACTCCACGATGTCGGGATATTGACTGATGATTTGGCCCTCCCGGAGAACCCCTGGAATTTGGAGGCCATCTATCGGGGTCTCTGCCGCCTTCCCAAAGAGGGCTCGCAAAAGCGCCGCATTGACTTTCTAACAGTGCCTTGGAAATCAAGAGGCGCCGCGCTTTTGTATTACACTGTAAGAAACCAAACATTATTGACCTTGTAATCTGCCTACTGACCGGGCTTTATAGGGAGACGACATTGTAAGTACCGAATCGTTCTTATGTTCACTCAATGAACATCTGCTTCCAGTTCAATCGCGCTATGAGGCTGAAGGCCAATCATGCTGGATACTCGTTGAATCAAAGGGGTTTATTTGAGGGAGTCATTCGTAATCCCAGTAACCGTACCATCAAACTGGACGCTGGTTCGTGAATGTTTGCTTCGTTATAGTAGGCTTGCTGATGAAACGTCAATCACAGGAGTACTGAGGGCGTCGGAGACGGAGGAAGAAATATTTGAGATTCTAGAGGTGCCTTGGCAAGCCCCCCACGAACGCGTCAGAAACTTTTCCTGAATACGTCGGGAGAAGAAGCGACGGGGAAGGTCGGGCTCTGGGGGCTGGTGAAGTACTTGTATGCGTGAACGAACATTATTCCAGCGAAAATGAACTTGCATGTTGGAGACCGACTCATACGTAAGGCTTACGCACCAGTTGTCTCACTCAGACAACCTTGTCTTTCACCTACCGTTCATGGCCATACCTGTCCCTCCCAACGCAGCAGGAATCGTTCCGCCGCTGGCGCCAGCGAACCCTCCGACCGTTGCTGATGTGAGGGCTGCACAAGAATACGCCTTGAATGTGCGCCACTCGCACGGTGAATTTATACCCACCACCGTTCTCAATGCTGGCTAAAAAAATTGTTGGTCAGATTCGGAAGGCCTTGGGGCGGCGACGGACGCAGATGTCGTAGCGGCTGCTGAATATGAACTTGGTGTCTTGTCTCAACGTACAGCGGCTGGCAAGTAGTATCTTGCTCTTGATCTCATCAAGCAAGCACTCACAGAATTATCGAATTAGCTGCGACTCCTCCTCCTTGGGCTGCAAGCATGCAGGCACAACTCAATCGCATGGAAACCGTGTTGGGTCAGGTACGGTGCTCAAATTCCTCAGAGTTCAAACCATTCAGTTCTCCCATCGCTTTTCCCAGATCTACAACGCACCCAACGGCGACGGCTATACGTATCCCTTTACCATCATACATTTCAACAATAATGCTCCTGTCAATCCAGGTGTAGACCCCACCACTATAGTGCGTACATACATCCACAAGTTCTTGAACCAGCTATGACCCTTTAAATTGAACAGGGTCTTCCTGCCTTGATGAACATTTCCGCCATCGCCAAGCTCGATAACGATCAGGTTGATGCTTACTGTGAGGGCTATGGTATTCCAATGGGTGGTGCAATATACAGCCAGAGGAAGCAAGGAATAGCACGCCACGTTGGGTACCGTGGCAATTTTCCTTCCTCGATGTACTAGCATTGAATTACTAGGCCTGCGCGGATTGTTGTATGTAGAATTTCCTCCGAATTGACCGTAATGAGTTGCGGGAACATTGGTTGAGTACGAGAAACCGTTTCAGCATCACCTAAGTAGTTCATATACTTATATACAGTTGAAGAGCAGTAACCCTACTTTGGAGAGAAGTAATCAACCTTGGTGTTTGGACACGACGTCTTCGTCAGAAACGTCGTCAAAGCAGTGCTTCCTCCATAAACCTCGTCTGATGGATATCAGGCAGGTGCGCCTTCGTCACCGTATATCTCCACACCTGGGGAGGTCTATCCGACGCGGGCTTTGCGCTCATAAACTGCGTCACTTCAAGTACCTCCACCTGCTTGGGGAGGGAGAGCGGCACGAGGTTCCGTGGCTGACGGTCCAGTAGAGCTCAAGTCCCGGGTGGTCGGGATCGCTGAGGCAGTGGATGGTGATGCTTCGGCACGCAGTGCACGCCTCCAGACAGCGACCAAGTTTCCTCATCATGTGGAGAAAGACGGTGTTGTTGCGGTACGTGCGGGTGATGTAGTGTTTGTAGTAGACGTGGCTACAGATGTGCACGTGCGACGCGAGTGAACTCCCATGCAAAGTCGAGGCTGACGAGGGAGAAGGAGGTGTACATGTCCATGCGCTCGCGGAGGGTGTAATTGTGCATGAGCCAGGCTTCGCGGATGAGGAGCTCGATGACCTCGTAGGGTAGGCGCGGGCCCATAAAGTTAGTTGATGAGGAAGTGGCGGAAGACATGATGTGGCTCCTCTGAAAGGATTCCCGGTCCTCTTTATCGCCCGATTCTCGAATCGTTCAGAGACATGGCCACCCCGTTATCGGGTGGAGCTAGACCCTATGTTGAACGAGCATTGTTTTATGGCGCCACGCTATCAAGGTTGCGCCGTCGGCAGCCACTTTATTCGTCGAAGCGTGCAACACAGGGAATCAAAAGTACATGTCACTGATAACAGCTAAGAAGGTGGTGATCTGATGTGGTCAGAAATGAGATGCAATTGGCCCCTTCCGGGATACAACTTTTCAACAGGGGTCGCCAATGATTTCATTGAAACAGAAGCCTCCGAGGAAGCGTACACAGAAATCGGGTCCAAGTCGCTGCGCGCATGTTCAAAGAAAGAGTTTAACTAGTTCCTATATAACTATATAAAGCGAGTAAGTCAATGGCACATTGAGATGAAGAGAAACACATACCTGTATTGTGCTCATCATATTTTTACGCCGGTTTGCGATGCACTTCCGTGCAAGATCCCAAGTATCCTCACCCCTCCAACTCCCCCATTCAGAATCAAAGGTATGCTGCTTCTCGAAGACTTGTAGGCCACGAAGTCGTCCGCGAAGTCTAATGTCATGACAGACCACCACAAATCGATCCGAAGCCTTGGAAATGGCGTCGAATTGATTCTCAAGCATACCCATCTCCTGGGAAGCAGAGACAGACACTATGACCATAGTGAACGTCGCGACAGTGGGTGGCAATTGCGACGTGAGGGGTGACACGATCAAAGAGACCAGTGCGCCTTGATGGCAGCTGTTGTGTACTGCCAAACCAGAAAGGCTAATATGCGCAAGATTCGGACACCACGCAAAGATTTCCTGCCACGAAATATCTTCTATGTCCTGGTGGGTCAAGCAGTCCAAATTCAGGTGCGTTAGAGATGCCGGGAGGATCTCGATCCACTGTCTAGAGTGCCAGCTGTGATCGGTTATATCGAGGGACATATGAGTCGGACGTAGGCGGCCACTGTTGCGAGTAAAACGATGCAACTCCAATTCATGCTCAATGAGCCACACTGCCAGATGCTGTACACCAGTACACACTTCCAAGACAGCTTTCGCCCACGACGAAATGTGGGCAAAGTTCGGACGGTCTCCAGGTAGATCGCCGCTGTCACGATCCCCAATGCAAAGAACCTTGACGGCGCGCGAGAAGAACACGTTGTCGTGGCGCGAAACAATCGATTCATAAAATGCTCCGAGCTTAGAGCTCGTAGAAAGAGTGATGGAATTATACAAGATGGGGTCAATCCTACACAAAACAATTGAGAATATAAGCAAGTCATTCAAACGCAGCTCACCATTCTCGGACGACTTTGGAGACCAGAACCAGACTATATGCAGCTCTACCATCCTCCCAAGCAGCTGTTTCGAAAATTAAACGCGCAATATCGGTGGACATATCCGGAAACGGTGAAAGTCGAAGGTAAATCATCGGAATGGGTGATGGTACTTAGTTAAGTGGATCTCGGCATCTTCCGGTCCTGCAAACTTGCTTAGCGATTCGTGATCGCTTGCCAGTATGTCCTACGCTCTGACCGTAGCTTTGTCACCTGTCTTGCCTCTGCCTGGAGTTTAGTGATTGTACTGAACAAGTTCCGTTACACAGGATGACCGATGTCTACAGAGTGTCGAAGCAAAGACAGTGGTGAATGGGCTGAATGACTTCGATTTCTTGGGCCTCGGGGATCTATCGTCATTTTATGGACAAGGGATCGCCTACTTACACTGATACATTGTCAAGAAGGTCCATGAAAAAGTAATACGGCTACTTATGGCAACGGCTGCAAGGAAAGTAAAGTGATCTCTGAAGAATTATTTTTACTTGGATACCGAGAACGTCGGAGCCCGATTCCTCCTCTACTCAATGAACCAATATTCAGACGTTCCGCGCCCTCTTCCTCTTTGAATATCGCAGAAGAAATACCAATCTTTTCGTCGTCCGAGAAATGCTGGGCGACGATAGCAGCCGAATTGGTCAAGTAACGTTGAGCGACCTCGAGCTCACGCTCTTGCTCAACTCGCTCGACCTGCTTGTTCCCGCCCAAATCGAGAACCCCAAGGACAGCAAGCCATAAAGGTATAGACACGCCAAGAAGACTACTATTAGAGCGGGGAGCCTGGGGATATCGACTAGCTGTTTGGACCAGAACTGGATCAGCAGAGTACGATTCTGTACGCTGTATGAGTGGAGAGGCGTATCCAATGGATGCGGCACTGATGTTTCTCGCTAAGAGCTCTCCGAATTCAAGCGTAAGCTTCTCCACATGTCGACATTACATCCCGCAAGGAATGCAACAATAGCGTGAGCTAGTCTCGATACCCGACTTTATGGCGAAGGGAAGACAATCGTTCCCTTCTATTATAAAACTTCGAGCCACCGTGCCACAACACCCCTACTCAAAGCCAAGACTAAGCGTGAGCGGCTTGTCCGACGTGAGTAGAGAGGCGCATGTTAGTTCTTCAGAGCCCAGAATACCACCTGGTGAGAACATAAATATGGCAATCAACGGCGGGTGCGCACCTGCATGCGAACTTGTGTCCAAGCGAATCGTTAGATGGACAAGTTTAGGGCTAGCGCAGGGCATTGATACTGGGAAGATCTCAAGATTTTATGTATGCTCAAATCTTCAAAAGATGTGCGGAGCCATGAAACCAGGACCAGATGTTTCAATCTCGGAGGAGGAGGCGTGTGAGGCTTACTAGCATGGAAGAACAGCCCCCAATGATTCTGCATGCGTCGGGACAAGTCACGCAGCAAGCACCAAAGTGGTCAACAGGCGGTAATTGGCAAAACACTCTCTGAATACAGCGGTAAGCTCGTGGCGGACAGATCCAACGTCGTCAGATCACGGAGAACAGACAAGATCCCTGGAAGCAAAAACTCTCGCCCCCTCAGCTCAGGCGAACAGACGACAGAATAGTGCAATGAGGATTCGAGAGCAGATCCCTGAACGCGTACAGCCGCCGTGCACCAGAGTTGAACCCGACCACACCTCCGAACTCGGCGCCGCCATCGTCTACACACGAGCGCGCACGAACACAGCGTGGCCACAGGTCCATGAACTGATCCGCCTCGTCGATGATGGAGTCAGTAATCTCCAATGACAGCAGAGGCGGCTCGTGTCTCATCGTACGCTCGAGACGCGAATAATGAGAGTAGTAAAGCGAAAAGGTAAGGGCATGATACGGATCAAACGCCCGTCGGATCGCCACTCGTCTCAAACACGCAGTCCATGTGTGTGATTGAGAATCATTCATACATTCACGTTGTCAATTAACGTCAAGCCCTCAGATCCGTACGTGTATCAGTCTCAAAACAGATCCACGAAGCCCTTCCTCGGGGAAATGACGCCGACGACCTTGGCTTCAAAATCCAACAAAGAACCCGCCTTCGAGACAACAAGATCATCACTCGGACTGGAAATACCCAAAAGCTCCTCCAAATTCGTAGTAGCCAAGGCCAACGCATCAGTTTTGGACAATCCTGAGAGAGCGCTGAGCGCAGCCTATACAATAGAATAAATACCAACACCGGTCAGCTCAGCTTGGGGTGAACAAATGAAGAGGACTGACCCAGCCGACATCAAACCTCGCATTCCTCGCACTCGACTGTTCCTGAATGCCAATTCCGACGGTGATGTTGTGCGCGAGCAGGTAGCCTATAATCGTGTCATGCGAAAGTGGGGGACCGGGCATACTAAAGGAAGACTGTAAGCCAAATATGTAACAAAGATAGAATCCTATGGGCGTACAATCGCCTTCCCTCCCATGAACCAGAGCACGGACGAGAGGGAATCAAGATTACGCCTATACCTGCGCCACTTATTTCCGAGGCTAACAGGTGAGACTCTGAACCGCCCACAAATGTGAACTTGAGAGTTTCCCCTGTACTGACTTCCACTTCCTTCTTCAGCTGAATCAGAGTCGCCATGATATCCGCACTATCAACATTGATGACCAGCGGCATGGAACCCTACTATGGCATTAGAAGCACGAAGAGATTCATAAAGAGAGTACGAACTTGTCGAACTGGATCAAATGCAGGGCTTTTCAATAAGAGAGCGCGCAAGGCGGCTATTTGGGTGCTGACACCGACACCGGAATTCATGGTGACAGTAACGTGTAATGCGCCGACGCGCTGGATGATAGCACCCTTCTCAAGCTTGTGAGAAGAGCTTGTAGAGAAGGCAGTGCTGTGGCCAGCGAGGAACGAGGAACCGGATGGAGCGGTGACACCCGTGGTCACTCCGGCACGGTACGCTATGCTACAGACGTCTCAATACATGCTCGACATTGGCGAGGAGAAATGAACTCACAGCATATCTCGAGACTCAAATTGCAGGCCGTCAACAGCATGAATGATGGCATCTGGACCCAAGATGGCAGGAACACTCCCGGTCAAAGCGTCAGGGACTGAACCGTCCTTCGTGCTAGCCTCGCCCGTAATGTGCTCCAAGCCCAGCGGGCTCCCGAAACTGATGAGGCCAGGTCTATGAGACGCGTTAAACTTATGGTGGGTAGTGAAGCTTGTAAAAGATACTGACGAGATAGAGCCGCCCTTCAGATCAATGAATTCGGCGGCAGCATAAGAAGGGGAAAATGCCTCTGGACACGATCCACTGCAAACAATGTTTCCACTTTTAACGACGACGACGCTACCCGCATCCTTAGATAGCGTGTTAACGACACCCTCGTCTTGCTTCACAAACAAATTCGAGACATTCGTGAACACCACGACATCCGAAATCTTTCGTGCGGTAAGCGGAGGCAGACCGTCGTATTTTACCGCGTCCTTGGCTTCTTTCTCGAAGTCAGGAGTTTCAGGGACCTTTTGGAAGGCAGCAGGCTTTGTGACAGAGAAGGGGTCCTCGAGCTGAGCGATACCGTCGATGAATACTTGCTTGGGAGTCGCGCCAAGGGCAAGAGGGTGGCTGTCCCAGATAACGACGTCGGCATCATATCCTGTAATCTCATGAGTGCAATCTTTGTCACGAGGCATATCGCGAACTCGCCTGTCCTAATAAATCCAACTCGGTGGTCTAAGCCAGCCACGGTAGCGGGGGTCGACGTAACAGAAGCTAAAGCCAAGTTATCCGGAAGACCATAGTAATGAGCTTGTTGTGCTTCATGAAGGAGATATCGAGAGTTGAGGACAGGATGATCGCTCTGACAAAGTCAGTTAATGCCCAATTAACAAACAACATGAAGGACTACCTTCAAAACAACTTTGATGCCATTATCAGCCAAGACTTTGGGTGCAAACTCTGATCCGCGGTAAGATTCGCGCTTATAACGTGCATTAGTTGCGAAGATTGCTGCAGCGGGCGGTCCGCCTAAAGCGCAACAAGAGAGTCAATAAGGCTCAAGTTACAATAAAATGCAGGGCAATGTACCATAGGCTTTCTTGAGAAGATCGGGAACAAGGTAGGTCTCATGCGCGTGATGGAATGCGGCTATCGAGAACTTGAATTCGTTCGTCAACTGGAATGTGTAGGATTTAAGTGGCAACAACGAATGAACTACAACGAGAACTTACCCTTACGATACCGTCAAGATCGACAGCCTCGTAACAATGGTTATGAATCTAAGATTTTCTTGAGATCGAAGCACGCGCGAAGAGTGGCGAGTATTTACCTTGACACGTCCTCTAAGAACGTCAACAAGAGCTTCCCATTGGAGATTTTCCGGAAATTCTCCAAGACCATTCCAGTTTCCGGCAAGAGCCGCGGAGCAGTACGCATCTTGTTTCTCTTTGATTTGGCGCGCCTGGTTGTAGGACTGACGGAAATGCCAAATGGTGTCCATGCGCGTTTGATCATAGACGCGACCTACACGCGTCAAGATAAGTTTGAACCAATTCTGAAAAGGACTTACTCGGATTCTCGCCACAAGCGTGCCTGGTAAAGATTACTACCAACTCAAGAAGCTTCTAGACAGTCACATACTTCATCTGTCTCCATCGCGGAGGCAAAGAGGGGTCTACATCGGAACCATTAATGATGGAGTGAGGAGGCTCTAGCAACATCGAAGACGGTGACTTCTCTGCTGTAGGTCGGTACTTGATAACGAAGGCTTGTCCTCCGATTCCATTTGCTGAGCCGGGGAGGATGACACCAGTAGTAACGCCACCGGCCACTACCGATTTGTACGCGTCATCATGGGTGTTCAGGCCATCCAAGCTGCGTAGCCAAGGCTGCATATCACCCTTGAACGAGTTGCCGTCGGATGCACCGTCGAGCGCTGGTAAACTGTATACTCCCATGTGAGAGTGCAAATCGAAAATGCTGAGTATCGTAATTAAATTTAATTTGAGAAAGAACGAGATCATAGACGCGTACCCTGGCGAAACCCAACCACCCTCCGCATCGTATTGGACCAAATCTGAATACTGCTCCAACGCGCTCGTAGAGATAGAGCCGACCTGTTGGATGAGCCCCTGAGCAAGAAGTATGTCCCCCTTGATAACCTCGAGTCCGTCGACGCCTCCAGTCCAGATAGTCGCGTTCTTGATGTAGACCGGCTTAGTACCCTCGACGAAGCGGTCTGATTCAGTACGACTCCAGAATTCAGGTGGTGGACCGGGCGTCATATCCAGTTGGCGACATTTTTGTAGAGTTTCCGCAGCGTGCAACGGTACTCGGGTCGACGAACCATCCAGCCGAGGACTGAAGAAGAGGGTGCCAACGGACACAGCGCTCAACAGCAACGCTCCGCCGAACAAGCGATGCAGTTTCGAGCTCTTGTTGGCACGGTAAGGACTGAGACTGACTTTCTCAGCCATGGTAGTGTGTGAGAGCAGGAAGACAGGCTATCTCTCTCCCGAAGAGCAAGATAGCTGCATATGGACTACGAACAGGCTCCGCGCTAGGCACAATCGCGCGGAAAGCTCCGCCGGAAATTGCCATGCCGCAGGCAAGGAATGGCTACCAGACAAAACTAAGTAGTACTGACAAAACCAATGCAGAGAAGCAGATTGTTCTCGAAAGGATTATGCGCGCCGAGTTGAAGTGTGGGAGACGATGCCTAGTTGCATGTATTGCCTTTACCCTGGTTTCTCAACCGTATGGGCTGCCCTTTGTGGCTATCTCTAATTGACCAGTACCAACCACATCCCCCATACTTGCCTATCTATACTCTTTAATTACCATGGTCGGCCACATTCATTTTCATCATCACCGTTGTACAAACCAAACTGTAGCCTTACCTCGTTATGCTATCTTATTCTTAACTCGCTATTCTCAATCATTCACTTGCGGTCCTCGAAAATCAATATTATTGAGAAAGCAACCTTGCATTTGTCAATCGTGGAGACTACACGAGCATCATAAACGTTCAACAGCGCATCAACCCCATCTTTAGCGACAAGGTAGTTATCGTCAAAGTCAAATAAGAGCGTCCGCAAGCCCTGTTCAGCCCAATCGGAGGCATCAGGATCAGTGTGCTCCTCCCGTACTTCCAGAGGAATGCGACTGCCCTCCGCCTCGTCCAGGATAATGCGCACAGACTTGAGCGTGTTCAAGCGAAGTACTTTGCTGACGGTTCTGATAGTATCTTGTGCACCGAACGCATCCGGATCAAGGACGCGTGCTTGCAAGTGCTCCAAATTGTACATGTACGACAGGTTGAAGAAGTCTGGCGGTGCGTCAGCAGCAAGACTGGGTATAGAGGATAATCCGACTTACCCTTCGCTCCCAGTACCAATCCCAAATCCGTGAGGGTCTCCAGATTGGCGTCGATAAATTTCTGCATAGACACCGAGTCGCAAGCACTTTCACCTCCCAGACGGAACTGCGTTAGCCGAAAGCGGGCAGTCAGCCAGTCGACAAGATCCACATTCCATCCCCAGAGCGACACCTTCGTTATAGGAGGCAAGTTGGATCCCGACTGAGGAAGGTGCAGGCGCTTATATTGCATATCCTTCTCTTCCAGAGGTGGAAAGCGGATCTCAAGGCTCGTGACGTTGGGATAGGATTCGTAAGAGAGAGAGGCGAAAAAGTTCTCTAACTGACTGGCGATCTTGAAGGCAAGATCAAGAGATGTAAGAGGGTTGCCGATGACAATGACGGAAGGAAGCGTAGAACTAATGGAGGACGTCGTTGTCAGCTCTGGACCAGATACCGTGAGGCGAGGTGTAGAATGTGTTTTCTTGAACGTTCGTCGAAGTGACGACGCAATCTTCGAGGTGAACGAGGATGTGGTAGGTGATGTTGGAGGAGACGAGGTGAAGAAACCGGCGACTTCGGATGCAGTTATGTGTATCGACGATGAAGAAGCAGACTCGGAAGAAGAAGCGAGAGAGTCTGAAGATCCAGAGGCAGCGTCGATGGTGTACATACATGATGTGGTCAGAAGTGAGATGCAATTGGCCCCCTGCCAGGATACTAGACTTTTCAACAGGGGTCACTAATGATTTCATTGACACAGAAGCCTCCGAGGAAGCGTGGACAGATGTACTCGAAATCGATCCCCCAAGTCGCTGCGTGCATGTTCAAAGAAAGAGTTTAACTAGTTCCTATGTCAGGTGTGTCAGTCAACACATTGGCATGGAGAGAAACACATACCTGCATTTTTAAACCGGTTTGCGACACACTTCTGTGCAAGATCCCAAGTATCCTCACCCCTCCAACTCCCCCATTCAGAATCAAAGGAGTGCTCCTGCTCAAAAACACGTAGGCCACGAAGTCGTCCGCGAAGACTAATGTCATGACAGACCACCACAAATCGATTCGAAGCCTTGGCAATGGCGTCGAATTGATTCTCAAGCATATGAACCGTCTCCTGGGAATCCGAGTCAGAGGGAGACACTATGACCATAGTGACCGTCGCGACAGTGGGTGGCAATTGCGACATGAGGGGTGACACGATCAAAGAGACAAGCCTGCCGTCATCGCAACTGTCGGATACTGCCATACCAGCAAGGCTAATGTGCGCAAGATTCGGACACCACGCAAAGATATCCTGCCACGGAATATCTTGTATGTCCTGGTGGCCAAAGCAGTCCAAATTCAGGTGCGTTAGAGATTCTGGGAGGATCTCGACCCAGTCCGGCGTTTTAGCATTCGAGCTGTGATTGGTTATATCGAGGGACATATGAGTCGGACGTAGGCAGCCACTATTGCGAGTAAAACGATGCAACTCCAAAACATGCTCAATGAGCCACACCGCCAGACGCTGCACGCCAGTACACACTTCCAAGACAGCTTTCGCCCACGACGAAATGTGAGCATCCGGATGGTCTGCATGTACAGCGCCGGTCTCACGATCCCCAATGCCAAGAACCTTGACGGCGCGGGAGAAGAACGCGTTGTCGTGGCGCGAAACAATCGATTTATGGAATGCTCCGAGCTTCGAGCTCGTGGAAAGAGTGACAGAGTTATACAAGATGGGATCAATCCTACACCAAACAATTAGGAATATAAGCAAGTCATTCAAACGCAGCTCACCATTCTCGGACAATTTTGGAGACGAGAACCAGACAATATGCTGCTCTACCATCCTCCCAAGCAGCTGTTTCGAAAATTGACCGCGCAATATCAGTGGGCATATCCGGAAACGGTGAAAGTCGAAGGTAATTCATCGGGATGGGTGGTCGTGGTTGCTGGCCAAGAGATCTCGGCATCTTCCGGTCCAACACTTAACAAACATTCAAGCTTGTCCTCTATATTCGTTACAGTGAACGTAATTAAGTCTTGACCACAATGTCCTACGCTTTGTCACCTTTGCCACCTCGGCCTGGAGTTTAGTGATGTTTGAGAGGCAATTTCCACCATCGCCAAGCTCGATAACGATCAGGTTGACGCTTACTGTGCTGAGGGCTATGGTATGTATTCCAATGGGTGACGCAGCATACCGCCACAGGAAGCAAGGAATAGCACACCACTGGGTACCGTGACAGTTTTCCTGCGACGCTGTACCTGCATTGAACTAATAAGCCTGCACGGACTGTTGTATGTAGAATTCCTTCGAATTGACTGTAACGAGTTGCGGAAACATACAAGAAACAGTTGCATCATCAACTAAGCAGTTCATATACTTATATACAGTCAAAGGGCAGTACCTTTTCCCAATGTCCTACAAATACGAACTCATCCCACTTTTGAGAACTAATCCCGCGCACTGAGTCGTGACAGTTATGTATCACAACTTTAGCGTTTGGACACGTCTTGGTCAGAAAAGTCGTCAAATCAGTACCTCCTCCATAAACCTCCAATCGATGGATATAAGGCAGGTGCGCCGTCGTCACCGCATGTCTCCACTCCTGCGGATGGCTATCCGGCGCGCGCTTTGCGCTCATAACCTGCGCCACTTCAAGTACCTCCACCTGCCTGGGGAGGGAGAGCGGTACGAGGTCTCCGTCGCTGACTGTCCAGTCGTGGTAGACAATCCCAAAGTGATGCACTCGAGGGAATCTGGCAGGAATGATGTACGCGATGCAGTCGAGGATCTCCGGCATATAGAACTCAAGTTCCAGTTGGTCCGGATTGCTGTGGCAGTGGGTGGTGATGCTCCGGCACACCGTGCCCGCGTCTAGAGAGCGACCGAGTTTCCTCATGATCATTTGGAGAAAGCAGGTGTCGTTGTGATACGTGCGCTGGATGAAATGATAGTAGTGGGCGTGGCTGAAGATATGCACGTGTGACATGAAAACACGGGTGAATTCCCATGCAAAGTCGAGACTGACGAGGGAGAAGGAGGTGTACATGTCCATGCGCTCGCGGAGGGTGTAACTGTGCATAAGCCAGGCTTCGCGGATGATGAGCTCGATGACCTCGTAGGGTAGGCGCGGGCCCAAGTTAGTTGATGAGGAGGTGGCGGAATCCATGATGCAACTCGATTTGTGAAGATTCCAGGTCCTCTTATACCGTTTCCGAATCATTCAGAGACATGACCACCCCGTTCTACCGATTGCGGGTGGAGCTAGACCCTATGTCGAACGAACATTGTTTGGGCGCCACGCTATCAAAATTGCGTCGCCAGCCACTTTAGCGGTCGAAGCGTGCAGGAAATCAAAAAGTACATATCACTAAGAACAGCTAAGAAGTTGGTGATCGGTACCACGAAGAGACCGAGGATACAATGCGAAGACGTGAACTCGGTCATGGGCTACAGACTAGGTGTAAAAGAAAGGCAATGGCATATGCAAGCTCGATTTCTGGTTCGGTCTTACCATCGTCATTTCGTAGTTTCAGACACAAGGGGACGCCTCCTTTAAATACGCCGCTGCAATCCATGAAAAGTATACAACTATGGCACCGGCTGGAATGAAAGTAAACTGATCTCTGAAGAATCATCTTCACTTCGATACCGAGAACGTCGAAGCCCGATTGTTCCTCTACTCAATGAACCAATATTCAGACGTTCCACGCCTTCTTCCTCATTGAAGAATGCAGATGAAGCACCGCTCTTCTCATCGTCCGAGAAATGCTGTGCAACGAGAGCAGCCGAGTTGGTCAGGTAGCGTTGGGCGACCTCGAGCTGCGTCACGCCCATGCCCGACTCACTCGACCTGCTTATCCCAGCCCAAACCGAGAACCCCAAGGCCAGCAGACCATAAAGGTATAAACACCCTACGAAGGTGATGAGGGCCGGCAGGGGATATCGACTAACTGTCTGGACCAGAACAGTATCAGCAGAGTACGACTTGGTACGCTGCATGAGGGGCGAGGCGTATCCGATGGAGGCAGCGCTGATATTTCTGGCCAGCAGCTTCACGAAATCCTCAGATGGGAGATCAATAGAAGCTGCCATCTGCGAGTGGAGAAGAGTGACCATCTCGGATGTCAAGGACGTATCATACGCGGCGAGGAGGGCCGACGTGGTATTGAAATCCGTCGGCCTTGGATTTCCGCTGAGAGAGTAACGACCCTCCGTTTCCGTCACGTTCAACTCATACATGCTCATTTGGCACGAGCCGACGAAGTACTGAAATCGCGTACTGGTGAAGCCGAGTAAATGCCATCCGGGCGTCATATTATATTCAAGATCAAGATCAATGTCATTTGCGCTGTGGAAATTAAGGATGAAGACCGCGCTAAAAGGATTGATGGTTGAGTCCACGAGGTAGCCATGGCGGAAGACTTCATTAGCGGCTGCATCGAATGGAAGCACGTCTTCGTTGTAAGTTGGACTTGTTTCGCCTGTAATGTTGAAAGCTGGGGACATGCCAGTGCGGCGACATATAACGGTCTCTGCCGACTGATATACCAGACAGTCAGCGATGGGCTGACATTGCGAGGATATCCCAAAGGTCGGAAAGGTGATGTTCGTCATGTCATCGGGCATGTTCGTCGGTACGATGACAGCGATGTCCTGGCCTGAGGAAGAGGTGACGAAATGTATACTGTTGAGTGCACTCTGATTGCTCCCAGCAACAACCGCCTCGTGGAACATCCCCGATGATCCCCAATGGTCAGTCGGAGCTGCGAAGTAGAATGATTGACAGTTAGTCACGTTGTTGCCAGATGATGGCAGATCCCCCAGATAGGACCGAGAAGGACCTGGACAAGCGGTTTCATTGATTATCGAGCCTGCGTTTGGCATGGATGAACGGACATCCTCTGTCGGCAGCACTGGTGTAAATGATGTATGGACAAACGAGCTAGCCGTTGTATGCAGCCAGAAATCGGCAATCCTATCACGGTGTGAGAACTGGTGATCAAGATTGAGAGGCTACAAAGACTTACCCAATACTATGGCTCAATAGTAAGGCCACAACAAGAAGAGAAAAAGCACGTCTCAGAGTAGACGCCGTTTTCGGGTGTCGCTTGGACTGGACAAGATAGCTGCCTGTTTCGTAGGCAGCATACAAGTTACTGCTACCGCATATTTTGAGTAGCAGCGAATACTGTTGCGGCGTTGGCGATGATGGTATCTGACCAGAATCCGCGTAACACTCCTCCACCCATGCAGCTGCAATACGATATGCTATCATGCCCATCAAGAGCGGGACACAGATTGGCACAATGGTGCTCTACAAGGTTATACGTAAGTTGGCGAACTGACCAAAACGATGCGTACTCGCCGCAATCGAAGCAATGGCCAATCCATACAAGAACGACTCTCCAGTGTTCTCTCCAACTCCAGGCCTTTCAATTGCAACTAGTGCGTTCCTGAAGAAATGTTCTTCGCTTGCAGGATGCTCCGTTATTTGCTTTGTCCACAACCAAACGAGAAGGGCAGTCGCAATACCCGCACTCGCGATGAATGTGGCGATCCCAGGCACTATGGACCAAACAGCCACTCTCTTGGTCCTCGATTTTGCAGGCGGAAGGAACTTTGTGGAGACGGGAGTGGCGCTTCGAAGAGCACTGGCACGTGCCTCTGAGGTACTTGATAAACATTCTGGATGCGAATGGTCGTGCGGCGTAGAGTCCTTGTAAGACAGCGACCACATGTCTAGAAATGCAGACGTCTGAAACTAGGGACAGGCGGAGTCGTTGAACGTACTCTCGAAAGAGTGAGTGAGATGACAATCAATAAAGGTTCCCACAGACATAAAGGTTCCCAGACACCTAATCATCTCGGGCGTCGACGAGTCGGGAAGATAGCCGAACGTACTGCAACCTCGCTCTACTTCAATAACCATAGATACAGCCTTCCGACACATCTTCTCAGATGTTTAGCGTGTCGTTGAGATGCTGTCACTTAGTTGATGGTCGTCTGGTATAGAAAACAGTTCAAGTAGATCTTGAACTTGGTCTTGCCGCACTTTTTGTCAATAGCGCCGCACATCACCTCCGCTAGCACCACGTGAGAGAAGATTTAAACGGATTGAAGGCGCGCCTACTTAATACTTGCGGCTTCTCCTGCCCATTAAACATGAGTAACACTAGGACGCGCCCTCCCACAACACGCATGGCACAGTCTTCTCAGGTCCGGCAACTCTAAAACCAGATGTCAGGTCGTAAAAGCTTGAAGCCTCGCCAACTTACTCTTCCTCGCCCTTTCGAGATACAGTTGAACCACATTGACTCTGCCCGTTCATCGAGCTCATCTCTAAATAATACCACCAACGCGTCCTCAGTCGCAGTGTCGGCAAACGTCAATACTGCTTGGATGCCTCAGATATATGTCGCAAGTCATGTTCAAAATAGGCGTCTAGAAGATCCGGATCCCAGAACTGGAATCATATAGGTGGAGAGCTCATTTGGATTGTCTGAGAATGAGGTGCCGAAAATAACCTCCACTTGTTACCCACAACAAACAAAACCACGAGCTTAATGGTTCCTATCGTTCTTTAGTCGACTACCCGCGTACGGTCATGAAAGAACTCACGACTCTAGACGACTCTCCATTTACAGTAAGTTGAAGACACGAATGCCAGAGACGCCGAATGGTCTTTCGCGACAATCCGGTTCGAGATCCCGATTGAGTAGTATGGAGACACCGTCTTTAATATTTCACAGCAGTGCAATACCGCATATTGTTGTCATTGAATATTGAAGACGCGCAATATCGGACCGTCTCGCTTTATTCGCCCCAACAGCTCCATTCTATTCGCATGTCAGCCGGCTTCTCGAGGGCTTCCAGCCACATACCAGGTATACTTCTTTATCCATTGTACACACATATAACTCGCTTTGGGGCGGTCGCAAGGTGCCAGTAGCGCGGGATTTAGGCAAGTATCTTGGGCTTCATAGTATGCGCGTCGTCGTCCTAATGCTTACGAGCGGTGGTTATTGCAAACAGCGACGGCGATGACAGGGTGTCGGGGAACGACAACCCCAACCGGAACGGTGGAGGGCAAGTGGAGGGAGAAGTCAAGAGCAGCGACGTCTAGGGTTAGGGTTAGGAAAAAGTTGATCGCGTGCTAGTGTGGCGTCACGACTCCTGAATTTGCCCGTCAAAGACAGAAAGATGTAAGTGCACATTGCACTCCTACGTAGATGAGCGCAAGGCTCATATAATTGTATAACTTTTCTTCTATCAGCTCCCCAAACTGCGTGCACACACCGACTCGGACGGCGTCTTGCTCACTACCCAGTATTCCGAACCGTTTCTTAGTAGATTCTGCTATATCGGAATCTCGTTGTTTTTACGCACCCATGTGCTTTCATCATATAGATCTTCTCCATAAATACCTCTCCTCAGAGTTATCTAGCGACGAGACCCCAACTAAGTACTATTTTCACGACAGGACGTGAAATCCGGTCGTCGGCGCTATTTGTAGCTGCTCCTTCACTCAGCCGCTAGTTACGAGCAGTTATATGAGTTAAATCGTAAGATCTGTCCGGTTGCAAGAAACGCATCAGACGTCCGAGCGGTCTCCGGCGGCCATACTGTCTGTACTCGTAAGTTCCTCCACCGGTCTGAACCCATTATATCGCAACATTCGTGTGTCCATCTCCGGAATGCGGACGACGATTCAATGTGAGCAGCAATACGAGGAGACACTTGCGTCTACATCGCGACTGTGGCGTAATATTTCCATCACGAACGTCAGTCGTCAAGAGAGCTAACTGACATACCATCATTTAACTGATCCGCCTCCTCTACCTTTCGACAGCTTTCAGGTCATTGAACATTTCCGCCTTCACGTTTATTCCGACTTACAGCAACGGACAGCCGGTCAGGTGAAGTATCTAAGTCTCAGGTCAAGCTCGCAGTATTGCTAACTCCTTAGATACAGATTACAATCTGCTTGAATAGACGGGTTCCTTCAATCCATGTGGTACAGAAAAAAAAGATAGTATGTAGCGCCCTGTACGTGATCAATGATCATTCCAGACTTTGTTATTAGCAGATTCAGTCGAAACGCGCTGATATAATTACACTTGACAGCTTCTCTCAATTCCGAGCTCGTCGTGCTAAAGTTGAGAAGCCCGTCCTTCGTAGTCTCGTACAGCGTTAACGTTACTGTAAGGCATATGATTGTCGCTTAGCCGCGACGATTTCCCCCTCCTTCCTCGGTGAATGTGGGCGACGACGACACTTCTTTAGCAATCATATGTACCGGCTAAGTATGACTTCTTCTTCGTTAACGAACAACTTACGGGACACTAGCGCTCCAACCGGGTATAGACGTCTCGAACTTTAAAGAAGTCTTCGCATCGGGGAAACCTGGGAGTCATTCGGATTTAGCAGCATCTAAAAAATTTCACGTCCACGCGCCCCTCCGGTATACAAACAGCATCGTTATGCGCTAAATCCGGGTACCGGCCAACAACGGTCGGGGTCGCGCCAAGTTCTCCCGATCCGCGTTGATTCATCCATCGCTGAACGT
>QLPD01002640.1:0-14001 GCA_003314085.1 Hymenopellis raphanipes
ATCATTCTGTTCTCCGAAACAGATTTTTACTGAATTAAACATAAGAAAATCTGTATATTGGTCGCTTTTACAGATACGCAGAAAACAACAGTAAACTACAGATATAAACAGATGCCGTTTTCACTGGGCGTGAATTGATGGCGACGATTGAGTTTGCGATTTCCACCTACCGCGATTGATTCTCACACATACCCGCGCTCTAGACCTTCGCGCCGTACCGCCTCCCGTTTAAGCAAGAATAGACTGTATGCCATTTCATCAGAGCCACCTTTCCTTTGGTTTGTTGGTCTCTCAGTACCCTCATTGTTTCTCCGGATCCACTGAAGGGGGAGGAAAGCGTTACAGTATGCCTACCGCGGAACATTTACGATCCGTCGCGATACTGAAACAACGCGATCATGAATAGCCAAGCGCGTTTGAAGACTCGGTGCGCATTTTCAACAGATGTGGACGGGAAAGCGAATCGAATCGGAGGCGATTCAAACGCGACTCGAACTGGGTATAAAGCAGCGCTGGGTTCGACACTAGATTCTCCATTCCAGCTCATACACACTTCTTCTTCTCAGCTTCAATCATGAGCACACCTCCCGTTTCCCACCAAGCTCCTGATGTGGGCAAGCGCAGTTTACCCATCCCTCCTCTTGCCTACCAACCTTACAATGCGGAGCGGATGTCATCACCATGGCCAGAGTCTTCGACGTCCAAGACACCCTCTCTCAAATCGAAGGCGTCAACCATCGTTGGAACGCCCTCCCTCAAATCAAAGGCGTCGACCATCGTCTTGACGCCCTCCCTCAAATCGGAGACCAGTAGTCGCGTTCTCGAAAAGTTGCCCTGGGATGGCTATCTCGAGGAGGACATCCCGGACAAGACGCAGGGCAAGGTCACGCGAGACCTCCGCCACATCGTCTTTACGATCTACCACAGACTCTTTGGGGTCGTTTTTCTCAGCAACCTAGCGATTTTGATCGCTATGTTGGTGTATGGCGTTGATTCTCAGAGATTGGGGTTGATTGCGGTGGCCAACATTTTTGTCGCTATCCTTATGCGACAGGATTATGTCGTGAACGCGTTCTTCTTTGTCTTTACATCTGTTCCCCCTTCGTGAGTCTTACCAGTGATGCATTCTACACCTGTCTAACTCGCGCGTTTCCAGATGGCCGCTCTGGTTCCGTTTGTTGATGGCAAGAGTTTATCACCTTGGCGGCATCCGGGTGCCGCGGTTTCTGCAACGCTGTGGCTCGCTGTTCTGGCTGGACAAGGAACTAGAGAACTAGCACGAGGCAGTGGAGATCGGGTGCGTTCAACAGCAACTCTCATTTCAAATTCCCGTAGTTTCTCATACCACCTTATTACAGATATCCGTTGCCACAGTCGAGATCACCTGGATCATCCTCATGTTCCTAGTGGGAATCATCGTCTTCGCTATCCCCAACCTCCGATCGAAAAGCCACGACACCTTTGAACGTGCGCACAGGTTCATGGGCTGGACCGCGACCGCTCTTGTATGGGCTCAGGTTATATCACTCACCAACGACTGGAAGGGCGACGTGTCTTTGGGATATGCGCTTGTCCACTCTGCGCCCATGTGGCTTATGGCCGTCATCACAGGTCAGGACATTTCATGCTCTGATTTAAGTACCAACTAACGCACTCTAGGTTCACTCATACTGCCATGGGCTCGTCTGCGGAAAGTCCCTGTTCGCGCGGTGGTCTTGTCTGATCACGCTGTTCGCCTATTCGTCAATTACAAAGGTAATTTCATTTCTTCCTACTATCTAGCAGGACTGTACTCACACATCCTACTAGTGTTCGGATTCCACCCACGTCCGGTACCGGGATCGTTCAGTCGCGTCTCGCTGGACCCTCTTAACGAATGGCACGCATTCGCTAACGTGCCGGTTCCAGGGACTGATGAGTTCTCCCTCGTCGTCTCTCAGGCTGGTGACGGGACTAAAGAGCTCATTCGCAACCCG
Organism: Hymenopellis raphanipes; assembly: GCA_003314085.1. NCBI lineage: Eukaryota > Fungi > Basidiomycota > Agaricomycetes > Agaricales > Physalacriaceae > Hymenopellis > Hymenopellis raphanipes. Next base: position 1,977 of record QLPD01002640.1, read on the forward strand.
CCGAAAGAAATTTACTTCAGAGGCACGCCGGTGGCGGGTGTTCTCCGGGTCAATATCATGTTCCGCCGCGTTGTTTTCGTTGCGACGGGAAGCGGGATCGGACCTATCGCGCCTTGTCTTTTCGAGAAGCGTCAACCTGCTCGGCTGTTGTGGACTGGCGCGAACATTCTTAAGACGTTTGGAGATGATCTTGTCAATGCTGTGAAGGAAGCTGACCCCGATGCGTGCATCTATGGTGAGCACGATGATATTGATGTGTTTCGGACTCTTTTCTTATATACGTCTCTCTCTAGAGACCGACATGGTCAAACTTACCTACAAGATGGTCAAGGATTTCAATGCTGAAGCCGTTGTTATCATCTCCAATGAGCCCTTGACGAAGAAAGTTGTCTATGGGATGATGAGCCGAGGCATTCCTGCCTTTGGCGCGATTTGGGATTCATAGTGCATGGGTGTTTTCTCTCGACCATCTGGCTGCTTTTAATTATAATTTATGAGCTTATTTATTTTGACATAGATACCTACATACCCTAACACTATACACTATATAATCAAATCTACAGTAATCTAATATTCATTGTCATTGGAGTCATCGGTGGGCCATACAAGTTCTCCTGCATCGAACACAAGACCATAATAAGCTGACCCTTGCGGACTTCATTCTTTGAAGACTTTACTGTAAGTGGCTCGCCAACCCGATCCGAGTCCAATCAACTGACCTCTGAGCTGTATTTAGAACTTACTCGACAACTTGATCAGCTACCATCATGGACATCATCCAAGACGCGTGCTTGTCGCGGGCAACGATCCAAACTGTTGAAATGCACACTTCCGGCGAAGTCAGATCTCGATATCATACTTATACAGAACGAGCATACCTGACATGGATCTATAGCCCACCCGTATCGTTGTACAAGGATATCCTGATCTTCAAGGATCAACCTTGCTTGAGAAGCGCCGATATGCTAAAGATCATCACGATGACATTCGTCGCCAGTGGGACACGGCACTTTGTCATCGAGCTAGCCTCAACTGATAGTCTTTTCGCAGACTGATGCTTGAACCCCGAGGACACTCTGGGATGTATGGCGCGATCCTGGTGCCAGAAACCGAGCTAACGCGCAGCGGGGATGCTGATATCGGTGTCTTGTTCTGCCATAATGGTATGGAAAGCACCTCTTATAATCAGGGTTCTCCATATTGACGAGCCGCCATCGAAAGAGGGCTATTCAACGATGTGCGGACATGCCACAATCGCGCTAGGACGCTTCCTAGTGGATACGCGGGATCAAGTCCTATTCCCAAAACGTGATGAACTGCGTACCGTCGACGGAGAGACGCTCGTGAGGCTGCATGCACCATGTGGCGTCGTCCGCATATCCGTTCCTACCACGGCTGAGGGTCGCTCCCGAAGTGACCTACCCGTCCAGTTTGTCGGCGGTCCCAGCTTCGTGAGCAAGCGAGATCTTGTCGTGTCTATACCTCCAAACAAACGCTGGTCAAGAAAAGCAGAGGTCAGGCTAGACGTTGCTTACGGAGGAGCATTCTACGCCATCGTTTCAGCAGGAGAACTGGGCTTCCCTGAGGGTATCCCAGTCGACTTGAACGGCGGCGGCCTTGGAGGCATGGCTTCCGCGGCGGCGATCCTCAAGGAAATCGTAGGAGCCCGAAAGGACGTATTGAAGCATCCTCGTGAACGGGATTTGGAGTTTCTGTACGGAGTCATGATTGTGGATACTACCAAGGGAGGAGACGGTGGAGAGCTCGGTCTCTGCTTCTTCGCGGATGGGCAGATTGATAGATCGCCGACTGGATCCTGCGTGATGGCGCGGATAGCACTTGCCATCGAACAGGGGAAGCTGCGCCAAGGAGAGTGGTGGACGTACGAGTCTATGGTCAGCCTTGGGAAGGCTGGGAACGCGTTTCGTGGATGCGCAGTTGAAATCACAGACGAAGGTGTCATGGTTCGGGTGGAAGGAAAAGCGTACTACACGGGGAGCAGTGTCTTCATCCGCGAGCAGCTGGATACGTTGGCAGATGGGTTCTCCCTGTAGATAGAAATGAAAAGATTATCACAGTTTACTCCAGTTTGTGATTCTATACAGTAGGTGATCAATCGTTCAACATTGGAACAAGCATTCCTACGGAACCGTCAGTTTCGATAAGACTCTGAATGCACAAACAACTAACGTGCCCACCATTCTCCAGACAACGACCCCCCTCGAGACTGCTCCGGATCCCCAAGTCGGACCTAGAAAAAATTGTAAACAACGTGAGAAACAAAAGCAGGACATGAATACACACCAGAGGTGTCGTCAAGAGACGCGATGGTGATGCAGGAATGGTTTGCATACATAGCAGACGGATGGACGCGCCTGCTGAGAGAGAGGCAAAGATATGCACAGCCTGGTTGCATAGAGTCCAAGGAGTCATCGACAAGGTGTTTCGTATCCCTCCTCCACGGCCCACAAGACTTGAGGAGCGTACCATTCTTGGTACCATTGCACCACAGGCGCAGGCCTCGCGCTCCAACAAGGCCAATCCGAAGCTTCAACGGCTATCCGGTGTTGCTTTGACGCGGCATGTATTGCCCACTTGAGAAAGCCAGTAATCTTGCGGCGGGTCGTTGACGACGTATACGCCGGACAAGAGGAGAGGTAATTACAGCGCTGTTATGTAAGATGCCGATCGTTTGTACATGGACACACTACCTTTCGAAGGACCTTGACAAGCAGGGTAATGATAGTCGACAAAATTGATATTGTAACGGCGTTAGCCTTCATCGTCCTCCTTTATATTCTATACCTCTATCCGGGGGTCCTTCGTGCATCTGTCCCTCCCGCCTCCGTCCCTCGCGCCTCTGTCCCTCTCGCCCCTGAGCGTCTCGCCTCTGAGACTCGCTCCGCGGCAGTCCTTTATGACCTGGCTTGGGGCAAATTGTGGCCACACCACGGCGGTAAAGTGTACAAAAGGGAACTCGGCCAAGTAAACATTGACGATGAACTCTATCTGGACGGAGGTGTCGATGCTATTCCCGATTCCCTCGCATATGACTGCCTTGAAGATATAGGAAAGGTCATGGCAGCGTTATCCATAACAGCGGGCTTCTTGAATGTTCTCATCATCCGTGAACAGTACAACCTCGTACACAAGATGCTGGAGAGATCTGATCATAAGGCATTCGTTATAATCGGTCATCCAGGAATCGGTACGATGTGCCATCTTGTTCATTTTCATATTCTGACATTTCATTTAGGCAAAACAACCTTCCTAGTATATCTTCTGCTATATCGCCTTGAACAGAAACTTCCCACAGCTGTCCAACTTTCAGATGAGTGTTACTTCATCTTTGACAAGCACGGCGCTTGCGCGCGAGAGCTTACTGCTGATGATTCGCGACTTGAGAAATGTTGGGCGCTGTCCGACAGCAATGGCTCCGTCATTGATCCTTGCCACGCTTTCCAAAGTCAGGCCCAACGTGTAATCCAAATGACGCCGCCAGAACCGAGGAGATGGAAGATGTGGGCGAAATTCTGTGGTGCAGAGATCGTTGTTCTAGATCTCCCGAAGGTGCTGGAGATCGGGGCCGTCTTGTGAGTTGGTTTGGTAATAATTGTTGAATATCCATGCCCATGAGCCCAACAGAAAAGAGCTCCGATTAGAAGTTGGCGTTACTTTCAGTCTTGTCGGCAAATGGGGTCCAGCAATTCGCACAGTCATGGCAATTCTTAAAGACCCTGAACTTGTCTCGCAGTATTATGATGCTGCTGCAGAGGCAAGTTTCGCCTTGGCTATGATGCCCTCCTCTGCACTTGTCCCATCCAGTGTAGGGCCTCTTCCAACACGTCAGAGCTCTAGCATTCTCTTCGTTCGCCCCGGGGATGGTACCCGTACACCATTGGCGACATGTATCATCCCAACCCAGTTCCTATCCGAGTTTTTCGACTTGCATCCAAAGTGTCCCGCACCAGAGAGTGCGCTCGACCTCTTCGGTTGGCTAAGAGGCTGGCACTCCCTGACACACACCTTTGCTGATTGGGCGCCGAAAGTGAGGATGCATTCTCGCATGTGTACTGGCGGGGAAGTTGTACACCTCTATGGAATTCGAAAGCAAGAACAGATGTATTTGGCGCCGTCTAATCATATCCTTTCAGGTACCAAGTCCTCCCTTGTGCGCGCGCCTGCAGAACAGTCTTTCTATTGGATGCCATTGGCTGTCAATTTTCCCGGCATTGACGGAATTCTTGGCGATGACAATGGGGATGTGTTTGCTTTGCAGGCGACAATTGCAGGAGATAATGTCGATCCTCGTGAAGGACTTGAACGGGCTTGGACGGCCATGTCCGCTCGGGCGCACTGTCGTTGGAATTTCGTTCTTGTTTGTGAGAGTCAGGATGACGTTGAGGTGCTCTTGGATGTTTTTGTACCGCATCTACAGGACTTGAGGTTGGGGGGTCAGTGTCCTGTCAAAGTGTGGGTTTGTGTGTTAGATTATTAACACTTTTGTGTCTTCATGACTTGTTACTACATGTACTCTAAGCTTTACAGTTTATAACAAAGAACCTCTTCTTAATCGTCATCGCGAACTTTGCCTGCAGCTTCGCCGACTCGCTCTCGAACTCGCCGTACGTCAGGAGCTTCGCGTACTCGCCCACCAGGCCCTTCTCGTAGGGCCCCATGCCAGTGAAGAACGTGATCGCCTTCCCCGAACGCCCGCCACGTCCCGTCCGCCCGATGCGGTGGACGTAGTCCTCGACTTTGAGCGGGAACGTGTAGTTGATGACCACTTCGACGCCGGGGATGTCGAGGCCTCGCGCGGCGACGTCGGTCGCAACCATCACGTTGGTGCGCCCGAATATGAACTCTTCGTTAAGGGCGGCGGTGCGCGCTTGTTGTTTCATGTCGCCATGGAGTGCGCATACGCGATAGCCCTCGCGATGTTCAGCAACACGGAAATCACAGACGAAGGTGTTATGGGTAGAAGGAAAAGCGTACTACACGGGGAGCCGCGTCTTCATACGCGAGGAGTTGGATACTTTGGTAGATGAATTTTCCCTGTATATATAAATGAAAAAGTTATCCCAATTCCACGTCGCTACTTGGCTCATGTTTACTCCAATTTGTGATTTTAGTATACAGTAGGAGATTGATCGTTCATTGGAACAAGTCCATTCCTACGGAACCGTCAGTTTCGATAACACTAGGCTGAATGCACGAACAACTCACCGAGACATCAATCCCCTTAGATGTGCCCACCATTCATTCTCCAACATCAAGCGCGTGCGTCTGCTTTCCCCACAGTATGAGGCGGCGATACCTCTCTACATACACTCTTCCCTTGCGTCTTCGGTGGAGGCCTCCCCCGAAAGACATGCTCCGGCGAAGACATGCCCCTCAGGATGCCACTCTCCAAACCGGGGAGACAACCTTCTTCGCTGTGCGATCCCCTCTTCGTAGACGGGTAGGGGAACGTGCCCTCCCGCGTCGTCTTAGCTCTTCTTCTTGGGGGAGGTGCGCACAAGCCCTGAGGAGACGTTGTGAATTGGAGCGCGGGCGAGGGTAAATAGGAACGTACTTAAAGGGAAGTGCTCTCTAGCCAGGAGGTAGTCATGAACGTGCGGGGAGACTCTCGCTTCAACCCAAGTCTTCGCATTACACATCATAACTGTAAAGAGATAGTTAGTTGTTCAATTGGTGATGAAAATGCGGCCTAACTGACTCGTACTCACACCGTAAAAGGACGAAAAGTGAGATTGTGGTCAGGTAAAAGTAAAACTTTTTATGAACAAAAGTAACAAAGTAGTAAGACTAAAATCGACCTGAATTTTTCCCCTCCTCGTTTAGATTTACTTGTCCAACTTTTTTTTCGAAAGAATGCCACTTGAACAATTCCCTCAGCAGCTACATCCACAGAACGAATTCCCAACGCAGCCCACACCGCATCCCAAAGTAACGCCAGTACAGTCCTTGTAGGTTTCGCACGTCGTCCAAGACCCAACTCCAAAGTTATTGGCAAGCCAGCACCATTCTCCATTGTTACCGCACACTTTCCAGCAATATTTGCCTGTAGGCCGGCTGCTACAACCGTATGGCGTGTCGGTCACACAAGCGTCGGCAGCGCGGCGAGTGAGCGAAGTGTCAAGTGCAGAATTCCTTGGGTGAGCACGCGCAAGTCCACCCTTGTCGAGCGTGAATGGGTGGTTGGCACATTTGCGAATATCTGTCGCATTGGCGCCATCAGGAAGGACATCGGGGACCTGCATGACTCCAAGCGCGCCGCATTCTTCGGCAACGGAAGAAGCGTTGACGCTTGCAACAGAGGCGGACGAAGTGTCGACGCTTGCAGCAGAGGCGCACAGAAACGCGACGGCAGCGATAACGAGGCTAGACACGAATTTCATGATTTTCCTGTTACAAGCGGGTCAGTTTGAGTTGTGGCTGAGAGATGGATGCTTTACTTTGAAAGTGAACACGTAGGACGCTGAAGCAACAAGGTGACCAGCAGGCCTTTTATACTCCATAAGTATTCCCGCGGCGGGGATAAAGCAGAGATGTCGGAAGACGCTTTGTCGTAAACACTGAGTTCCTTCCGACCTCTTCGTCGAGCAGTGTGATACTCCGAGTGGAGCAATCAATTGTGTTTGAATGGATGACGGTCCAATCGCATGACCATCTCCCGTCATGGCCGGTCGTGTACAGTGCCACTCAGTCAGTACTGGACAGCGGCGGTCAAAAGGTTCGGGATAAGGCAATCGGCGACATATCCATGCTCGCGTGGTTCTCGCGTGTTGCAGGCTTATAGCCAGTCGGCTGCCTTCGGCAGTAGCGTCACAGTCGGTCACAACTTCCTTCTGACCATCATGATCATCGCGAAACGCGTCGTATTTTGCCCGAGCCCACAGTCCCCATTTTTACGCGTTCGACACATAGTATTTCTGTGTGGGCTTCTCAAACCTCACACCGCTCCAGAACAATGGATATGTAAATCATGTACCATCGTTCCAACCGTTCTGCTCGAGTTATCCTACTGTTAACACTTCTACTCGCTTTCCCTTCACCTCATGGTACATCTCTCGGGTCCGCGTTCACTCCTGTTTCCCAAAATACCACCTACCTCGGTCTCAGTCTTCCTACACAGCGTGTCCCAGTTATTGCCTCAATTGGGGAAACACCTTCTATCGTAGATACCCCTTCGCTATTCATAGGAACAGGAGATCACGCTCAAGATTTTCGCACTCCCTGTCAGGACTTGCCATCTATCACGATCAAGGCGGAACGAAGTCGTAGTGTGGCGTCGACAAATGGGAATCCATGCAAGGCATGTGCTAGTCTTTCCACAAATGTGGGAGAAGTAGGGCACAAAGCTTCTTACTCTGGTGGACACATACCTGTATGAGCAGCTTCTATACGGACGAACAAGCTCAAGGTGTAGTAATCCACAGTGCCACACAATGACTGCATTGCTAGCTAATCAATTGAGCAGATCTTCATTGCGCAACATGAGGTTCCTGGCCTTCAGCGCACGTCCGACGTCGCTGAGACCAGTAAGTGGACTCATAAACAGGGACATACCATCCGACAAAGTATTCAGAGATGGACCGCGACTTGTCGAGAGTTTTGTACGCAATTGGTGGTGCTGCTGCTGTTCATGTCCTAAATCACGCTGTTACGGCGCTCCCGAGTTGCTCCCGAGTTGCTCCCGAGTCTGTTTGTCTTCAGGCAAAGTTTGCGTTGAATATTTCAACTGGACGGGTCACAGTATCCGAAGTGGTGGTTAATAATGATACTGAATGTCGCCCACCCATCGGAACTACGCCAACGCCCAATGACCATAGAATCTTGACAGGCTTTTTCTATAGAACGGGAGGATAAGATTGGCAGAGGTTCTCGTGGGCATGTTGGCATGCTCGAGCCGGCGGACATGGGTTTAGACTTGACAGGTGTCATGAAGGCGGCAAAGGCAAATCATGACGGCAATGTGCACATTGGCGAGGAATTCACCATCGCTGTTATCTCTTCCCATTCAGAAACTAGCTATGGTGCAACGCCAGTTATCCTTTCTCGAGTCCGACTTGCAAGCAGGGCACCTTATCCGATTCTGTGTGTGTTCTCATAACACTGACAGGATTACGTGCATGGAAGAGGGCTACTTACGCAGGGCAGACATGGCCATGAGGAATGAAATGAAACTGACCTTTGTTTCGTTTCGTGGCCAGTAATCTCCGTGGCCGAAGGTGACCCGAGCGCAAGTTTCCCCCTTTTGGGGCGGTAACGGCGCGACGCGTCCTGCGTTAGACAATCATTGTTCCTCTCGCCGATCCTTCCGGCTTCTTCATCATCTCGCGCTTACGCGGCCTGGCATGGCACCTGTGAATGGGTTTCTTACTCCTCACTCCGTCCTCGAAACACGAATGCCAGAAATGGACGCCAACACCAATTACGTTGCTTCTGCATCCATACATTAACCAGGTATGCAGAGCTGGTCGCCGATCCTTACTCTACTGATGCCTTCAGTTGACAGCGTACCAGCGAGCTAGAAGCGATGAAAAACGCGTTGAGTATCATACAGGATTGATTTTGATCTTGTCGCTATCAAGAATAACGTGTCCCCATGTTTGAGACGGGAATCCCTCTTCTTCGCCACTCGGAACGATGCCGTCCATGTTGTGCTTTGGTCTCTCGCACACATTATTGCGATCATGTATATAAAACCGCCCTCTAACTGAGTTAAATGCCAGCCAATGTTGGTTCTCTCTTATCCATGTCGCGATGAAGGGTGTTATGCGCTACCTCAGGCCGGGGCCTGCGATCTGTCTCTGGAGACATGTGACCGCTCCGACGCCACATCCACAACCCAAGCTTCACACTGAGAAAGACTTGTATTGTCGCCCCCGCATCCAAAAGGACTGGATGCTCAGACTAACGACCTATCTGATAGCTTGACACCAGCCGCTTCAATGCCATCTGTTGTCGAATTTCCCGGCATTGATGGGATTCTTGGTGATAGCAATGGGGATGTGTTTGCTTTGCAGGAGATCCCCGTGAAGGACTTGAACGCACTGTCAGCATTATTGGAATTATGTTCGGGTTTGCCATGAGAGTCGGAAGATGGTGAGGTGCTGTTGGATGTTTTTGTACCGCCTCTGAAGGACTTGAAGGTGGGGGATGAGTGTCATGTGAAGGTGTGGGTTTGTGTTTTAGACTAAAGTTAACACTTTTGTGTCTACATGTACTCTAAGCTTTACAACAGAAAGAAGAATCGAGAGTAGATGCACTCGCTGGTGTGTATGTCTAGAATAAGCCAAGTACAACCAACATCGAGCATATAGCAACTCTATTCCTAAAACACAATCTTCTTCCGATGCGTAGGCGCAATATCATCTCTAAAAAACGCCCCATACGCACTATGCTCCTTCTTCTTAATCGTCATCGGAAACCTCGCCTGCAACTTCGCCGACTCTTTCTCAAACCCCCCATCCGTCAGGAGCTTCGCATACTCCCCCGCCAGACCCTTCTCATACGGACCCATCCCAGTAAAAAACGTAATGGCCTTCCCCGTCCTTCCGCCCCGTCCCGTGCGCCCGATGCGGTGGACGTAGTCCTCCACCTTCAGGGGAAAGGTGTAGTTGATGACCACTTCCACGCCGGGGATGTCGAGCCCGCGCGCGGCGACGTCCGTCGCGACCATCACGTTTGTGCGCCCGGATTTGAACTCCTCGAGCGCGGCGGTGCGCGCTTGTTGTTTCATGTCGCCGTGGAGCGCGCATACGCGGTAGCCCTCGCGGTGGATGGTGTCGGCCACACGCGATGTTTCGGGCTTGTAGAGTGCGAAGACTAGGACGCGGACGTCGGAGGGTTTGCCTTTTCCTGGGAGGATCGCGCGGAGGTGTTTGAGGAGACGAGAGCTACAATTAAGATTAAAGACAGTTGATTAGAACGGGTGGAGGATGAAAACGGGTTACGGGGATCACGTACTCTTTACTGCGCTCATCATCAAAGACCTCGAGATGCTGCTCGACGCGGCTGTTCGCAGTCAGATCGTCGCTGCCCACCGTAACGCGCGCCGGATCCCGCTGGAACGTGCTCGCCAGCCTCCGGATCGCCTCGGGCCACGTCGCGCTGAACATCATCGTCTGCCTCTCCTCCTTGGGCTTCGTATACCCAATAATCTGCCGTATAGCATTTTCGAACCCCTGATCCAACATCCTGTCCGCTTCGTCCAGGACCAAATAGTCCACCCCGCCCAGCTCGCATGCGCCGTCCCCGATGAGATCGAGTATCCGCCCGGGCGTGCCGACGACGATGCGCGTGGTGATGCCGTTCTTCTTCTTGTCGGCGTTCTGCAGGAGCCGGATTTGAGAGTCCTTGGGGGCGCCGCCGTACACTGCGACACTTCCAATGCCGAAGGGCTTCCCGATCTCCACCAGCTGGTCGTGCGTCTGCATCGCGAGCTCACGCGTCGGTGCTAAGACGAGCGTCGTGATGCCGTCTTTCGAGGGCGGGTGAGCGATGAGCTTGGCGAGAGCGGGGATGCCGAAGGCGAGGGTTTTGCCTGAGCCTGTTTCGGCGATGCCGACGACGTCTTTGCCGGAGAAAGCGGAGGGCCATGCACAGGCCTGGATGGGGGTGGGTGCGGGGAAGCGGGAGAGTGGGGTGGATAGGGAGGAGGGAATAGGAAGAGAGGAGAAGTTGAGGTAAGGTGTTATTGGGGGTACGCATGTTATGTGGTTTTTGGTGAGGAAGTCGGTGACTTCGGAATCGGAGGGGGTGGGTTGGGTTGTGGCCTCGGAGGACTTTGATTTCTTTTTCTTCTTAGCTGTTGAAGTGTTAGCCATGTATGAAGGGGAGAATATAATTTTTTACGTTCTGAAGAAGTCGATTCAACCACTGGTTGAATAGAATCGTCCCGTTTGCGTTTCTTTTTCTTCTTCTCCGTCGAAGATTCGGCCTGTTGCGATTCTGTGTGAACGTTAAACCGGGGTTGTCATAACAAACCTGCTTGACGCTCACCATCGACAGCTTGCTCGACGTTTAGTTCAGAATCGTCCCGTTTGCGCTTCTTCTTCTTCTTTTCAATTGATGATTCGGCGGGTTCAGTGTCTGATACACGGTGCTTTTTGAGTTGTCAAGTTACATGTACGCGTTCAAAACGCACCTTCTGCATCCTGGGACGTGGCATCCTCTGTATGTTTCGACTTCTTTTTCTTCTTCTTTTCCAAGGTCACTGCAGCTTTCGTCGGAAAGAGCGTACACACCGTAGAGACGACTAAACACACCTTCAACATGTTCATCTGTATGTTTGCGCTTCTTTTTCTTCTTTTCTAGGCTGGTATCTATAGTCGCCTCTAAATCTAATGCACAGCAGTTAATACAGAGGCACGTACATCAATTGAAAAATGTGTAATGACCTTGTTTCTTGCTCTCTAGATCGGTGGGGTCCTCTATCTTGGATTTGGACTTTTTGGACATGATGGGAAGAGAAGAAAATGACACAGCCACCGATCATCGATCAGCGCGCCACGCCACGATCGACAGACATGATTCTTGCTCTCGACAGTCATCCAGAGGTGGGATAAAGCAGTTCCTCAAGTCTAAACAAACTCCAGTGAGTCAGCTGTGCAAGCAGTTCGTGCCCTCAGTGGTTGCATTTATAGGAAGATGAATGAAATTCATAAGCTTGCCGGATACATCCACGAGATATCTAGGTAATACGCAGCCTGTGTCGGCTTAGACGGTCTCGTCTAAGTAACATTTTACGGAGGGTCAATTCAGCGGCTGAAGACAGAAGCTAGGTTGCATCAAGGTTACTGACGTCGGCACTCCTCTGATGTGTACTGTGGCGGCGTCTTGTTTTCCCTGGCCTCTCTGCTGTGCGGCGTATAATTTCGTCTCTTCTCTGCTAGACGGCCGTCTGGTAGTGGAATGTCTGCTAAATTTGAAAGTTCGGGTTCATTCAATCAACAGTACATATTTCGCTAAAGCTAGCCTAACTCGAGCAATCGTGGAGGCTATACTGCGCGCTACC